>LOJH01004231.1:35148-46878 GCA_001685095.1 Ellobius talpinus | reverse complement strand
CACACACACACACACACACACACACACACACACACACACACACACAAAGCCCTGGGTTCTATTCCCAGAACCACATAAACCAGGAGTGTCTGTAATCTCAGTACTCAAGAGACAGCGCTAAGGGCATCAGAAGTTCAAGGTCATCTTTGACTACCAAGCTCAAGGCCAGTCTGGGAGACACGGGAGTTTGCCTCAGGAAAACCCAGAAGAGTAAGAGAAACGTTCCACAAATTTTGGTGTCTAGGCTGACTGCTGGGCAGGGCAGTGGGAGTGTGAGTTTTCTCTAGAAGTCCCTTCCCCTGTGGAGACCCAAAGGGCCCCAAGGCTGGTGCTGGAGGAACCAGATTGTCTAGAGGTCTGGCACATGACCCAGGGGGCAGATTCTACAGCAGAGCAGGGCTGCCCAGGGTGCCTTCCCTGGAGACAAACCCATTTCCTATTTCTCCACCTTTCCAATGCCCAGCTGGGCCCTTGCCAGCCTTTACCTCCCTGTCCTTGCCTGCAGGTTCCAGTTGCCATGGCTCCCATTCTGCTGAGGCCCTGTTCTATCTAGGACAGGGTCCTTCTGAGAGAATTGATGCTGTTATTGCCTGTCTGCAGCCAGAAGTTGATGGTAATGTCAGTGACCTCCCAGCATCTGCTGTGTGCTATGGTGCGGGCTGGGACTCGTAAGGCCCAAGCTACAGTTGACAGCAATAGCAGGCACTGTTTCTAGTTACTTCTGTGTGCTCTCAAGTAAATGCTAGCACAGAGGCAGATTAAACAGCCATGGCAAGGATACACAGGCAAAATGTGAGGTTCAGGTGTATCTGTACCTGGAAAAAATGAGGTCCAGAGTGGGTATGCATTTTACTCAACATCACACAGCAAATAGTTTAAAAGATGTTGAAACACCACAGGGTGGGCAGAGTTGGGACCTCTCATCTGTTACTATGTTGTAATAGCCTTCCTTCATCCTGTCCCTATTGTACAGATGTGGAGACTGAGGTCCTAGGAGGGAGGGCTCTTGTTGAAGGTAACCCATAGGGGGAGACAGAGGTCTATTTGAGTCTAGAGAGGTGTCTTTGTGCAGGAGTTAGATTGCTTAGGGTGTGTTCCAGGGACTGCCATTTGCTGACTGAATTCTCATAAGTCACCTATTACTCAGAGCTGTTACTGTCCTCCTATGTGGAAAGGTGACAGTTGGGACTGTTAGGAAGATACCCAGGTTCCTGGCAGGCAGTGACCCATAGTGTTCCCAAGCCAGTCTACTGCACTATATCATGGCTCAAAGACACTCAGACTTGGCTGGAACCAAAGGAGATACTTTACTCTCTAGGACAGGGGTTCTAGGTGCGAGTCTCTGGGAGGGGTCACGGAGCCGTGCACACGCACGCGGTACAGGCAGGTGAAGCGGGGGTTCCCCCAGTTGCTGGAGATCTTCACTTTGACTGCAGCAAAGCTCCTGGGCGGCTGGTTCTGGAACAGAGACAGACAGGGGCAGCTCCCCCTTAGGCCTCTGCTCCACCCAGCAGAGGAACCTTGGAAGAAGGGAACTTTCCCATTTCATAGGTGTGAGAATGGAGTCTGAGAGAGGAATGGACTTGCACTTGGGGGCTAGGATGGAAGATGCTGAGGCCAGAAGCACAGACTCAGCGCCGTAAGGAAGATGTTCAGCCATGGAACTTGGCAGTGTGATGCTGTGGGGCCCTCAGCAAGCTACTGTGCCTCTCTGGGCCTCAGTTTCCCCTCTGTAAAATGGGAGTGCTAATAGTTATTCTCCAGGATTACTGTGGACACGAAAGGAGCTCTTGGCTCATCAGCTCCTGGCATGTCATGGTTTCTCTGCAAACTTAGCCCTTCCGTTCCCAGTGCCTATAGTGGTTGGAGATGGTGTATATCAAGCCCCCTGCCCACTGTGGAAAAGGAAAAGCAGGACTGGTGGCTCAAGCCATTAATCCCAACTGCTAGTGAGGCCAGCCTGAGCCACATAGTGAGATTCTGTCTCAAAGTTAAAAGAGAGGGTGGGGGATGTAGTTGAGCGGCAGAACACCTGCCTAGCAAGTGTTAGATCCTAGGTTCACCTTTCAGTTCTGCTATAAAACTCAAACCAACACTCAGTACGTGTTTTAGCCTCCCAGGGAATTGCAGAAGGGATCCTGAAGCCTGGAGCCCAGGTCTGACGAGGTTTAGATTTGGACCAGCAATATGCAGATCCCAAACTTGGACAGTCACATTGCCAGCTCCTCCAGTCCTGCTTCTGTCTGTTCCCAGCTGTTTGTTCCCAGGCCTCAGTTTCCTCTCTTATAGCCAGATCAGGTGCTGACTAGGGGCTCCTAGCATAGAGGCCTTAAGTTTGGAGCCAGGAGTCATACTTGAGGGGCACTTTGTGTTCAACATTTGTTATCCAGGAAAGAGATGCAGCAAGAGACTTCCTGGGGAAGACTAACGGAGTCAGAGGGCTCCCCTTGGGTGCTACTCGGGGCCCCAGGCAGCAGCTCCATGTCTCTCAGTCTCCTCATGTGTCAAGTGGACTAGAATGACTATGTACCGCTCAGGGCTGTAGGGGGCCAGGGAGAGCTGCACATGGGGTACACTCTGCAGATGCCCTTTTGTGGTTTCCCCAGGTACCTGGAGTGGGAACATCTGGATGGTGTTTTCTGCCTGAAACTGGAAAGCCCCCAGGAACACTTCCTCCCTGGGGGGGCTCTCCATGCCCTGTGGAAGCAGACAATGAGGTATGAAATACAGCAGACTAAGACTTGCGTAACTGCTGGGGTGGGGGAGAGGGCTCCTCATCAATGCCGGCAGTGGCCCAGCCTGGTATCTGGGACAGCAAGGAACACTGCATGAGGAGTCAGAAGCTGAGCTCTACTTCCAGCCCCACCAGTAAGGGTCAGGTTGCTTCTGAGTCCTTCTCTGGATTCTACTGATACCTCTATGGGCTGTCTCAGCAGAATAAAGCCCAATGGTCTCTCTCACCTCAGGAAAGCCTTGGTTGAACTAGACAGGTGTCTCTGTTGGTCCTGGAAGACTGAGCCATGCCCCACTCTGGCCATTCCCAACCTAGTTAAGCCACATCCCCTCAGCTATGTGGATGGGTTCTCTCAAGGTTTAGACTTCCAAGGTGGTCCCTTCAGCCCAGCCTGGCTCTCTGTCGTGTGCTCACATAGATGACAAAGTCCTTTGGTGCGGTGTCCAGGCTACCCGACAGTGAGATGGTCTTGGGGATGTGCTGCAGTGTAAGATTGGACAGGTAGACTTTCTGGGCCAAACGGATGGTCACCTGGCCACGGTCGCCGGTGAAGGCCCAGCAGTTGCCAGGTGTCACATTGGGCTGGAAGAGGCAGGTGTGAGGGGCCTGGGTTAGATGGATGGAGTCCCTCTTTCCCTATTTTTCACATTTCCTTTACCTCCTGAAGGTGACCATCCTCTCTGCCTACAGAGCTTGGCTCTAGCAGTTCAGGGAGAGCCGGGCCTGCGTGGGACCTCCCAGTCCTGTTCTCCGTGCCTGCTCATCTGCCCATTCATTTCTTCATTCAGTCACCCACACTCCCAACATTCTTTGCATGCTTTTTTCATTGTCACCCTGGGGCTCAGACATGAATGTGTTCTCCCTATGCAGAGGAGGAAACTGAGGCCCAGAGCAGGGAAGTGGATGACCCAGGATTGTCAGAGCTGTAAGTGTAACTTGACAATTTGGCCCTGGAACTGGCTTGCTGGTAACCACCATGATCTGACCCATAAAATGAGACACAGAAGCCCAGGATGGAAAGAGGGTTGACCTCACAGTACACAGGGAAGCTACTCATCCAGTAGGTGCTGGGCTTTTTGAAGACACAGTATGCTCCATCCTGATCTGGAGCTGTGAAGCTAGGTTGGGGGGATCTTGGAGGGACTCCTGCAGGAGCTGGGACAAGGGAGAGTAGCAGTCAATAGGGAGAGGCATGCTAACCCAAGGGAAGTCAAGTATGTCTGATGGCTTGGGACACTGGTGCTGGTTGGCCAGGCTTGGAGGTGCAGAAGCCTGGGTGGCAGAGACTTTGCCCCAGACCTGACTGAAGCCAGTGTTTCGCAGCCAGACTTGGCTCCTCTATTGCCTGGGCTGCACCACCTGTCTCCCCTGTCAGTGCTTGCTATGTTCTTTGATTCCTTCCCCATGTTCTAGGTCCTCACTAGCAACTCATTGCACAATGGACCTTGCTGTCTCCATCCACGCCAACAGGAGGCTTCTCTACCCCTAGGAGGCCACTGTCCTAGGTGGACTCTGAGAGTTCCTTCAGGGTGAGACCCATAGACAGGTGGCCTGTGGTTGTGGTGCTACCCTAAGCTGATGACATCTCAGTGATTTGTAGTTGCTCTGGGACTTGGACAGGCCCATTCCCCTCTCTGGGCTTCAGGTCCCCCAGCTGTAAGGCAGAATTTTGAGAGGGCTGAGTGTTTGAATGTTGATTCTGCCTCATACCGTATGAGCAAGTGATCTGGCTTCTTGGCCTGGTGTCTTCCTTTGCAAAGGAAGCACATCTTGCGCCCCCCACCCCCATGGCTTGAGAGTTCTCAAATCCCAAAGTGTCAAGACTGGGTGGGGGTTACTGTGTCCTCTTGTCAGAAGCCTCCCTGTGGCTCCATTCTTGTCTTCCCTCCCCCACAGCGTTCATCATGTCCATTGCCCCATACCTTGTCTTTGCCTCATCTCTCCTTCCTGCTGCTGCCCTCAATTTTGCCGCCCCTCTGCTGCCAGCTTCTGTTACTAGCCCTCCCCTGGCCCTCCTGCTGTCCCCTGCCCTGCCCCTGCCTCGAGGATCACGTCCGGGGGCTGCGCGTAGTTCCACAGCCGGATCCAGTTCCAGTAGGAGCGGGCCTTGTCGTGGTTGTATGTGGCTGACGTGTGCTCAAAGTCGATGCTGGCTCCTGTATGGAGGGGGGTGTGTGTGTGTCTTAGCCTCTGTCGGAGGGCATGCCTCTGCTTGGGGCTGAATCCCTGCCATCTCTGGAGCTCAGTGTGCCCCTCTAGGCGATGGGATGAACACTGTAGTTAGTAGTATAAGAGTGACTTGCCCAGGCTGAGTGCCAAAGGAACTAATGCATTGGTGTTTCCCAGCTATTGGTAGGGAGTGCTGGAAACAACTGCATGTATGTGCAGGGTGCAGAGGGGGCCGGGCTTGAAAAGTGGAGGGAGGCCTGGGCTGGTTCTGGAGAGGAGCTCTTCCATCTGATCCCACATTTCCTTGAGGTCTGAGGTGCCCAGGTCAACTGATGTTGGCTGGTTGGGCCCCATTCCCACCTTTAAGCAGCCTGAGCTCTCTCTTGTGGCCTCATCCCATGGACAACTTATACATTCATCCTCCTGACTGGAATATCCTTCCTTCCTCATTAGGTCTCAAGCCAGATGTCTCCCAAGGTGAGGGGGTCTCCTCTTCCCTAGACAGCTGCTCTAGTCTCCCTGAGTTCATTCCCTGACTACCATTGGGTCCACTTGCTGGTTTCCAAAGTCAGTCTCTCTACCGCAGGGTCTCCTCCATGCACCAAGCCTCAGGTTTGGGGGATGGAAGGGGTGAAGGGTGGTGGAGGGGCATGGGTAGAGTTGAGGGCCATGGATTCCTGTTGCCCACCCTTATCAGAGAACAGCAGCAAGAAGCCAGGTGGGAGTGGAGGTTAGCTCCGAGGCTGGACCTCACGGTAGCAGCAATGTGGGCAGGCACCTCATGGAGGGTTTCTGAGGTAGGTCTGTGGTGGGTCGATGGGAGCGACAGGTCAGGTCACGATGTGGGAGTCAGGTCACGTACCCATGGACTTCAGGTCTGTGGTGGGCTGATGGGGGAGGCAGGTCACGTACCTATGGACTTCAGGGCAAAGTCTGGCTTTTCAATGTAGTCACCTTGTATCATCTTCATTATCTTCTGGGCCAATTTTTGCTGAGAAGGCAGAAAACAAAGGCTGTGTCCTGTTATAATCTTAAGAATTATGAGCCTCATCTGTGTGTCCTTGACAGATGGACAGGTGGTCATAGGACATCTCTCCCACCTTCAGAGGCTGTGGATGGCCCCTAGTAGGATGACCCAATTGCTATACTGTGAGGAAACCCCGAGACACGAAGTCACCCCATCCTCTGGGTCTGTTATGACCTTTCAAGTTCATGTTGCAAGATGTCCTATGGAGGTCCTAGAGACTTAGGGAGGTCAAAGGTAGGGCCTCGGGAAGAGGACAGACCTTACCGCTGTGGGTCTTGGGCAATATGGTGCCTCTGAATCTAGATTTTCTAAATCTGTAAGATGGGGCAAAATTCCTGTCTGCCACCATGGCTGTGGAATGCTGTTAGGTATTAGAGAGCTGTGTGAAGCCCCTCTATGTGCAGAACTGTTCTCCATCCATCCTGTTCTCTGTCATCCCCTATGGCCTTCCAGGGAGATTTGGGCAATTGCCACACCACCTTCGAGGTGAGAATACTGTAGCCTACAGGAATAAAGCTTTGGTGTTCACCCAGCTGTAAGAGCAGAGCCAGCATCTTGCAGGTTCTGGGCTCCTAAGCACTCCCCTGGCCTGGCAGAGGAAGGCACTCCCCTGGCCTGGCAGAGGAAGACTGTAAAGCTCTGTGCACAGTCAATGCCCAGTTACAGTCAGATATTCTGCTCAGACACCTCCAAGGGAGGCCAGTTCTGTTGTCCAACAATGGCTGCAACAAGGTTTCCTGTTCCATGCTCTAATTTTTCAATCTGACACTGATATCTTCTCAAAGAGGTATGTGTTGTGGGGAGTTGTCCAGGGTCCCCTGCCCATCAGTGTGGATTAGGGCAGAAAAGATGCTTTGTGACTGAGTCCAAAGGGCTTACAATAATGTTGCTTGTACCTCTGGGGTCTCAAAGTCACATGAGGAAGCCAGGTCATATGACAGGTCATTTGTGGGTGCTTTGATTAATGGTGTTTATGATTTGACTATGTGTTCTCCACACAAGGTTCATAAGCGGTGACACTGTTTTTGGAGGTTCTAGAAACTTTAGGAGTTGAGTCTATCTGGAATAAATAAGTCACTGAGATGTGTCCCTGGGGACTCTATTTTGCTCTGTCCTCTTCCTGTTACTGCTCTGCTCTGTTTCCTGTTGGCCATGAGATAAATTAAACAGCCTCTGTCATACACTCTAACTACCATAATGTTCTGTCTAGTACACGGTGCCAAGCAAGAATTGATTGATTTCTCTGAAACCCTGAGCCAAAAATAATGATCCCTCCTTTTAAGTTGTTACACTATATATTTAGTCACAATGGCAATAAAATAAACACAGAAAATTAGTACCAGAAGAATAAGGTTGTTGCTGTGGCTAAACCTCACCATGTGGTTCTTAAGCCTTAGAAATTGATTTGTGGGAGGAATTTGGAAGAGTTTGTCAAAACAGGCCAGAGAAGCCCTAGAATGCTCTAAGGCTTACAGAGCTTAATCGTATTGAAGACAAGCGTCTGGGCAGTTCAGGCCATGTTCATGCGGTTTCAGATGAGACTGAGGACTCTACCAGGATTCGGACCAGGGGGTATTCTTGTTATGTTCTGGTTAAGAACGCATCTATGACTTTTCCATGTTCCACTGTATGGAACTTCCTTCCTCTTTATGGAAGGCTGAGTTTAAATGTGATGGGCTAGCCAATCTATTCGGGGGAAGTTCTAAGACAGCATAGTATTTAGGCAATGCCATAGCTATTTCTGGCTGCTTTTCAGCTAGGGTTACAGCAAGAATTGGGAGCAAAGAACAGAGCAGAAATACTTGATTTGGCCAGGAAAAGGGCACACTTAAAGTAGTGAGGAAGGGTGGTTCTGGTTCCTAAAAAGAAACCAAGTGCTTTTCATCAGGACAAGAGGAGTGGGGGTCTTAAGAGTATCGCAAGACCTGTCCAGACCCCACCATGACAGGTACAAGAGTATGAAAGAACAAATTCATTTTCAAGATTTATCCTTAAGAAGAAAGTGCCTCTGGGGTACCCTTTTCTCAAAGGACTGTGTAAGACAGTGTTTATCCAGGATTGGTTTCACTGTGTTCAGTCACTTAGGCATTCAGAGGCCACAATAGCCCTGGTCCAGGGAGACCTGGCTTCTCCTTGAGCTTTTGCAGACCTTGGCACCATCCATATGATGCTGATTTTGTAAAGAATACAAGAATTACAGAGTCACAGAGGTTTCCACCCTGATTTTAAAGGAGGACCTGGCGGCTAGGTAAATATGGGATCAGAATCCCCAGGCTGATGTGTGAAGCTGTAAGATTGAAGCTTGGGCAGCAGTGGAGCGCCTTGGAAGACAGAGATGCCAGGAGGATGGAATTTGCCTCTGGTAAGGAAGGTGCCACTGGGGTCAGGGATTTTATATTCATGTGGAGCTAGAAGACAAACCAGAAAGCTGAAGAGCCCTCAAACATATGGTTAGGAATTCCCGTTAAGACATTTGATGAAGTTTTGAAGATGACTGGGCAGGAATCCAAATCAGCCAAAAACCTCTAATAAATCTTATAAAAATTTCAATCTGTGTCTGTCTATCTAAACCAGCTTAATACTCACCAAGAAAGAAGTGGCATGGTTACTTCATCTTTCCATGAAGCAAAGAATATTTCCACAGTGATATTTGCAATTATGTAAGTTCTTTTATATCATGTCCAGAAAACATTACTAGACATTAATAGGTAAGATCAAAAGATGATGCAAAGTGAGAAAAGTAAAACAGAAACAGAATATTGGAGTTAGCCGACAAAGATTTAAAAAGAACCATGACTAATATCTTAAAGGAAAAAACAAAACACAGACAAATGGTGAACTGATGGTAGAATTAAGTCTATGAAATGAAAATATATTGAATATAAATTCTAAAATGAAATAATGCAATATATGAAATGAATGGTTGGGTTTATATACACAATACAGGATTGCAAGTGAGTCTGAAGAAAGCTGAGACAAAACTGTCAAAACTTAGGTCATAGAGAACAAGAATGAAGAACAAGAAATAAATCAGGTGGGAAAAACTTGGAACCCACTCCATAGGTCTAGCACAGATATAATCAGAATACAAGAGAACAAAGAGTTTATGGATAAGAAGGAATATTTTCAGAGATTAAAAATGAAGACTTAAGAAGTTTTGAAGAACACCAATGTATATATTCAATAATATCAAACCCCTAGACAGATTATACTGGACACAAAAGGAGCATTATAGTTTCTGGGAATAAAAATAAAGCCAAAACAAATACCAGATTAGAACCAAGGGGTGAAAGTTAAGAATGGTGCAATTTTCAGTAGCAATTGTAAAACTAGAATATGATGGGCTTCCTTCAGAATTTTCAGGAGAAACTTTCTAAACTTCTATACCTGGCAAAACTATCAATTAGGTGTTAAGTATAGGATGGGGATATTTTAAAACATGTACATTCTAGAAAAACTAGGAAAAAGCCATATAACACTCTTCTTTCACTCTTTTCATGAAGTTATTGGCGAGGGTTGGGGGAAGATATGCTCTATCAGAATGAGGGATGAGACGAAGGAAGAAGATAGCTTGGCATATAAAAAACAGGGCATCAAGAAGACATTGGGTGGTGAAGGGTCTGATGGCAGCATCTCACCTCATCAGACATGGCTTCCATCTCCTGGAGTTTGGCAATGAGCTGGTTCATGATACCTCGTAGGTCCTGGATTTCCCCAGATTGATGTCGTACCTTCTCCTGGTACATCCTTATCAACAAGGAGGTAAAGCAAGAATTGACTGCTTTATGATGTGGATGTTGCCCTTGCTATCTCTCTGTGAGTGAGTCTTAATGAATGACCTTTAAAACCTTCCACTCTCCTGGGTCTGCCCCCCCACACCACTCTCAGGTTCTTAATCTTGAAAGCTTTTTACTCCTTCTCTTCCTTTTGCTTGGAACATCTGCAAGTCCAGCTCAACCTTCCCAAAATGTTCATGAGTATTGTTTGTCTGTTTAATGCTGTCACCAGGCAGTGACTTTTTATTTCGTCTCAGCTATCATTTGCTGAGCACCAATTATGAGTCAGTAACTATTCAGGATGGATGTCTTTTTTTTGATGCCTGTTTACCTGGAACAACATGAAAGCTATGTCTCATCTCACAAATGAGGAGTCAAAATTCCAGAAAAAAGGATAACTTACCTTAGCTCAGTCACATAGAATTTACAGGAGCTAGGATTCACGTCCAGGATGGTCTGAGTGCGGGCCCATATTTTTGGCTAAGGATATGCCCCAGATTCCAGCTATAGGACTAATAAGTAGTTTGCTTACCTCAGGCTCTGCAGTGGGCTGTTTATGCTGTCATCCTGGTGGAGTGTTGAGGAAAGCAGGGATCTCTGTCAGGTGACCTAATCTGGGCCCGATAAGAGCTTCCTCTCGCTGCTCTCTCATGGCCGTTAATCCATTCATTCATCTACTTTCATAATTAATGTTTTTTATATTTTTTTGAGACAGAGTTTTTCTATGTATCCCTGACTGTCCTGGAGCTAGCTGTAGATCACACTGGCCTTGAACTCACAGAGGTCTGCATGCCTCTCTCTGTGTGTTGGGATTAAAGGCATGTGCCACCACTGCCCAGTCTTCCATCTTCATATTTAATCTCCCATCTATCCACCCGCATGCCATCTATCCAAATTCAGAGCTTCCCCCCCTCCATGATTATCCATCCGTCTGTCCGTTCTATCCATGCTTTCTCTAGTCACACTCCTGCCTGGTAACCAGCCACCTAGCACTGATAAAGTCAGTCCCCTGTGCTTAGCACTGAAATGGCTATTGCTTGTATGAATCAGACCTGCCTGCTTCCTATAAGGGGTTGCCGGTACAGTTGGAGAGGTGGTCATGGTTACAGAAATTGGAGGAAAAGGAAAAATGTGACTTCCTTTGCTTTGGTGTGCCTGGAGGCTGTGATCTTTCAACTAGACCTCAAAGAATACAACGGTTTACACAGGGTGAGAGGAAGAAAAGAGACCCGTCCTCCAGTGCCCTCCATCCACTCTCTATGGGTCTCTGTGACTTTATCAGTAGCTCTTGTCACTGGGTTCCTCTTCGAAGCTTCTTCCCCAGAAAACCAAACCTGATGGTGAGTCTCAACTAACTGAAGCAGAGAGGGCAGAAAGAGCAGTGTGGTTCCTCATGCCTTATTTTAGGGGTGGTCTAGAGAAAGGAGATGGGCCACTGTGGGGTGAATGACAGGAAAGCCCCATGATGGTGGAGGGATGACTGTGTGGTCTTGAGAGTCACATACAGGAGAGGGGTTCCGGTGGGCGGGGTGACAAAGGTAGCGATTTGGATCTGGGACGAGTCAAGAACGGAGCATCATTCAGATTCGGTGAGAGAAGGAGGAACTACAGAGGGATATTGATGGCTTAGGTAGGTCCATCAGCCATGGGGCCTGTGGGGGGCTCACACTCACCTGCCAGATTTCCATTTTTGATGGTAAATACATGGAAAACATCCAGAAGCCTGTGGGCCACGAGAACAAGAATGACACACTTAACTCAAAAGGTTGAAAGCTTGGGTTCTGGAATTAAGGCATCTAAGTTAGGGTTGTGTAACTTCAGGAGAAGACACTTAATCTTTCCGGAGCTTAGGGTCTGCCTCTGTAAGATGGGAATAGAGTAATGTCTACATCATGCTCAAACCAATCCTCTGTGAGATGTCTGCTACGTAAAATAAATGACACACCCCCTTCTACTGCACAATGGACTGAGAGACGGATGACACACCCTCTTCTACTGCACAGTGGACTGAGACGGATGACACA
>LOJH01004231.1:20662-31830 GCA_001685095.1 Ellobius talpinus | reverse complement strand
ACCACAGGAGGTGCTAAGAGAGAGAGCCACAGCACAGTAGGAGCCTGAAGTTGGGGAGCATCAGAGAACTCTCAAGATCACTCACTCTGACACTATCTCCACCTTGGCTCCTCTTAGTTAGGGAAATAGAAACATTTTTATTTTGTAAGATAGCAATTTCTAAACATTTTTTTATTGGACACTCTATTTGTGTGTATTTACTAAGAAAATCACACATCAAGCTGTTATATTTTGGATATGAAATGTCTCCAGATAGGTTAAAGAATTGGTTTCCAGAATGTTGGTTTTGGAGGTGCTGTGGGCCTTTAAGGGGTGGGGCCTAGTAGGAGGTTTTTATCCTGGGAAGACACAGCCTGGAAAGGGATTGTGGGTTCCCAGTCTCTTCCTCTCTCTCTCTTTGCTTCTTGACTTCAGTGACTGTCCTTCTTCCCGCTCTTTCCTTGTGTTCTCTTGCCACAAAGACCACTGGGCCCTTGACTATGGACTAGAACTTCCAAACCACGAGCCAAACCTCTTCTCTTTACAGCTATCACCGGCGCTTTGTTAGAGTGAGAGAATGTAGTCTCACACAGTGGCTGCTTGTGCGGACGTATTATTGGCCCTCCCAAAAATATAAGATACACGCATTCCTGAGGTCTATGTGGCCATGGCAGGGTCGCCAGTGTATCACAAAATAACCAGAAGACAGGAGTTTAAAGGTTCCCAATACAAAGGCCTACTCATTACCCTGACCTCACCATCATACATGCTCCACACGTACCACATTACCACATTGCACCTGATTAACATGCAATTACTATGTGCCAACTTAAACTCAAGGGATGAGATAATTATACAGAATAACGAGCTAAAACGCTGTGGTTTTTAAGAATGTCTTCCTTCCCTCATGGGTTGTTTTGTATGCCCTCTTGGAAGTAGGCATCATTACAAGTTGGAATTCCTATCACCTGCGACCAGGTGACTCTTGACAAGGGAGGTAGAGATATTTGTCTCCTTGTCCCCAACACTAGCCTGAGGTGCATTAGGACAAGCGAGCTTGCAAACACTTCTAGCTCACATCAGGTCCTCAGTAAACACATATTGACATGAGAAGTGCTTCGTGCTCTGCCGTTGCCAGGAGACCTTGGGAAGCTACTTTGAGCCTCTCTGTCCTCAGCAGCTACTTCTGTAAGGACAGTTGACAAGATCTGCTTATCCCCAAGAACGCTAATGGGCTGGGAAAAGGCAGGAGCTATTGGCCTCACCTCCTAGGCCTGGTGCCGTGGCTCGTGTCTTCAGGTTGGGCACATGAGTCCCCAGTGTTCCTTGACCGGGGCATTGATTTCCTTTTTTAAGGATGAAGTATGAGGATGGAGATCTAAAGGAGTCAATGAGAAAGAAGTGGCCACCACTGTCACCACCACCTCTGAGTATCCCTTGGAAGGCGACATGGAATTTACTGGGTCAGGTGGAACTGTCAGCTCTGTGACTTCACAGATCGCTTGGATGGAAGTTCTGGAGCTCATCTCCAGAACTTCCCCTCAGAGGATCCCATAGTGACTGACTTTCCATTTTGAAGATGTGAAGGTTGAGTTGTAATCCAGGAAGGGCCATGCCAGGGCAGAGGTTGGGCAGAGGTAAGAATGGAGGTGCCCATTATCAAGTCACCCTCCTTGCTCCTAAGACTTTTTGCTACCCTAAGCTTCCCGGGCTTACTGCCTTTTCAGGCTGCATGTGAATTGATTTTCTTTGCTTTTTTTTAAAATGTTCTTTTCATTTATTCTTTGTGTCTTTCACATCATGCATCTTGATCTCATTCATCTCCCTGCCCCTTCATATCCATCCCCTGCCCTTGTACCCTTCTCCCCAAATAAAATAAATTTTAAGAGAGAAAAGAAAAAGAGAAAAATCTTGTTGTGGAAGCTGTACTGTGGCCCAGTGACTCACACAGTATAGTATATCCTTTAGTTCATATATTTTTCTTGCAAGTGTACATTGCAAAGAGTCATTGCTCTGGTATAACGACATCTGTTTTTGGCTAGACCACCAATACTGGGCCCTCACTGGGACTCCTCTTGGATATCCTGTTATTGCCCTATGTTGTGGAGATCCTGCAGCTTTGGATCCACAGGACATACCCCCTTCATGTGCTCCAGAAGATTATAGATGGGGTGGGTACTGGGGTCTCATAACCTTGGTTCCAGGCCTGGGTAGTTTCAGGTTGGTCAGCCCGCCAGCTCTCTTCCATCCTCACCACCAGGGTGAGCTCTCTGGCATTGCCCTGGCTCATTCACCCTATGCAGCAGTGAACAAGGGCCAGGACCAGTTTCATGCCCTCAGGGCCAGCTCACCAACACCTACACCACCAGGGCCAGCTCTACTGTGTTGTCCAGGCGAGGGGCAGGGGCCACTCTCCTGAGGGCTGCAGCTGGTGAGGGACAGGGACAACTCTCTTGCTCTTATGACCCCAGGATCAGCTGTACTACCTGCCACAGGTGGTGAGGGCTGGGGGGGATTTCTCCCTTGCCCATGCCACCAAATGGCAGATGTAGGACAGAGCCAGATTTCTCACCCTCATGTTCTTTTTTTTAAAAAAATTTTTAATTTTTAAAGCAGTCTTATTTTATATACCAATCCCAGTTTCCTCTCCCTCCCATCTTCCCACTCCCTCCTCCTTCCCCCCACCCCACTCCCATCCACTCCTCAGAGAGGGTGAGGCCTCCCATGGGGAGTCAACAAAGTCTGTCACATCACTTGAGGCAGGACCAGTGCCCTCCCCCCTGTATCTAGGCTGAGCAAGGTATCCCTCCATAGGGAACGGGCTCCAAAGAGCCAGTTCATGCATGAGGGATACATATTGGTTCCACTGCCCATGCCACACAACTGTCACCCACATTAGAGGGCCTACTTTGGTCTTATGCTGGTTCCCCAGCTGTCAGTCCGGGGTCAGTGAGCTTCCATGAGCTTGAGTCAGTTGTTTCTGTAATCAGATTGATGACAACCTTGACTATCATCATAGAACCTTCTGGAAGCAGATGCAGAGATCCACAGCTGAGCACTGGGCCGAACTCCAAGAGTCCAGCCATAAAGAGGGAGGAACGATACTGTGAGTAAAGGGGCTACCGCCCTCATGTTGATGGTCCAGGCTCATTTGTGCCCCCATCGGCAGGGTCAGCTCTACTGTGCTGCCCAGGTGAGGTGCAGGACCTGCTTTCCTGAGTGCTGCAGCTGGTGAGGGGCAGGACCAGTTCCCCTAGTGTTGCACTCAGTGAGGGGCAGGCTGTACAGCCCTGTCCTCTTGTCCTTCGGTGGTATCAGGAGCCATGGACAGCAACATGGACCGCAATTGTAATAGGGCCATGAACTCAGACATGGGCACTGGCAGCAGCCCCAGGCCTAGACATCACCATGGCCCTGGGTGGCAATAAAGGCATCCACCTCAGTCCTCTCCTCACTGCTTTCACCTCTGTCTACAGGACACGAACCATTCTGTCTCTCTCTCCCACACAACACCATACGTTTGCTCACTATAATGGGCTTGACTGCCTGGTGCCAGAAGGCGCCAGGGTGCCTCTGTTTTGTCCTCAGCACCCAGGGTGGACTGCTTCAGGTATGTGTGTGGGTCCTGAGCATGGCACTGGGCAGGGCTGTGTTTTCTCCTCAGAACCTGGGGCAAGAAGCAGCCCTCTCCAGAAGTCTTAGCATAGGACAACAGCTCTGCCAGTACCTCAGTGATGTCTCCTAGGAAGACTTGCTTGAACTCCTGACCTCCAGAGCTGTATATCTGGGTGTCAAGAATGCAGCCCAGTTGGTAAACTGCTTGTTTGGCATGCATGAAGCCCTGGCTTTTATCCTCAGTGCTCAGCAAAATGGGATGTGTGCCTGTAACCCCAGCACTTGGGAGGTGTGGAGGCAGGATGATCAGACGTTCAAGGTTATCCTTGATTACTGGCAAATTGGAGGCTAACCTGGGCTATAATGAAGCATCATATTAAAAGAAGGTGATAAATTTTTGAGTTTCTAAATGTGTGGTGATTTGTCATAACAAGCCCTTGAGAATGCCCAGTGAAGGGGAAACTCAAATCCTGGTACTAATTCTTACAAGGCCTTTTAATGTAATTTAGCACTCAGTATGTTCCAGCCTAGGGCATAGGGTTGGGCCTGTGGGCAGAGTGCCTTGCAGGTAGGAAGTGCTTGGTAAACAGGACTTGGGTTGCTGCATCGAGGCTACAGGTTCTGGAGAAAGTGCTGGTGAAGACTCTCCCTTTATGTCGCCTGGATGTTACCCAAGTGTCCCTTGTACTCAAAGAACTGAAGAAGAGGAAGTATTCATGTCAAAAGCAAACCCGGAGAAGGGCACTGGTCAATATTAGTACATCTCTTCACTGGGTCTGATGAGTGAGCAAAAGGAGCTGGTTTAGGCAACGGGAGGCAAACCACTGCTGGGAGTGGGATGTTAGCCACCTTTGATGCTTTGTTATTTCTGCCTCTGAGAACCTGGCTGGGAACACTGGCTGGGAGGAAGGGCTATTCCAGGAACACTTGATGGTGCCTGCAGTTAGTTCCATAGGTACCAGTGAGGATCTAGCTCCGGGAGGCTCTGGGCTCTAAGCCTGGTATTTGAGCTGGTGAGGGCTGCAGGAGTCACATGGGGCTCCAGAGTAGAATATCCCCCAGGTCATTTGCGTCTATGGCCCAGGTGAATCACTCAGAAGGATGGACGGGTGTTCCAGCAGCCAGGCCACTGAACATGTGTATATAAACGCGCCTCAAATCACTATCCTAGACCCACAGTCCCATCATCCGGTAGCTCAGCATATCTGTGCATAGAACTGTTCATACCTGTGTCCAGGAAGTGACAACATTTACCAAGATGTCACCATGCCATGCCATCTCTTCATCCTCAGACACCCATTTCCCTCTGACATCAGTCCCTATGACCTTGTGTGTGTGTATATGTAATGGTGCATATGCAACGTCATGCTCACATACATGCCCTCTTTTCTCCCACACACGATGGGACCCTCCTGACCACTGTGACAGATGTGTGTTTCGATAGAGACGGGTGTGACAGGGAACACTGGGACAGCCACACTGTCTTCTGTTCCCTTTTGCATGAAGGACCAATGTGTGACCAAGATCAGGGCTCATTGTTGGGGATCAGGGCTCAGACAGCCTCCTACCCTCCCTCCAAGAATCATATTTCTGGAAGAGTGTGGAGACACAAGGCTATCCCCCTGCCCTCTGGGCATCCTTGCTCCTGAACCTTGACTGGGCTTGCCTGGGATAGTTGGGAACACTCCTGGGAAGAGTCCTCCTTCAGAGAGCTACAGATCCTTGAGCTGAAACGGCCCAGTTCCAGGCACAGGTGTGAACAGTTCTATGTCCAGGTAGCCAGCAGCTGGAAGCCATGCTTGCGTACGTGGCAGACCCATCACACGGGGAACGGAGACACTTGACAAGGTCATGTTTGCAGAGAAAACACTTGCAACCACAAACAAACCTGCCACTCCCTTGTGGTCTGCAGGCTGCAGTGGGGAAGCCTCAAAAAGCAGCCTGTGCACTTCCTCTCCAGGCGAAGCATCCCAAGACAGAGTGTCCATCTGCTTTGAGAACCTCTGAGGTAGGAATGAGCTGGGTGGCTGCTTCTCCCTCTGGTCCGTGGGGATGCTACCTCCAGTTATCTCCTTGCAACAGGCACCACCTTGTCCCTGGCCTTGTAAAGAAGATTGGCAAGCGCCATCTTGCTTGGTTTCAGGTAGCTCATTAGAGCATTGGCTTCTTATTTCTGCAGCTGGGGCGAGACCCCCTCTCTCAGAGCTGGGTTCACACCCGACCATTAGGCTGGTCTGGTCTTGGGGGACCCGGGCCGCTCTTAGGATATTCCTCAGTTGGCTCATGGAGATGGGTCATCCCTGGTAAGATCTAGACAACTGAACACCAGGCTAATCTGGCACAATGGACCAGGCACCTGACTTCAAGTGACTGGACTGTAGGATGCTAGGGCTGAGTGCTCTTCACAGGACAGGCAACTGCCTTCCGTATCCCCATCATGACCTCACCATTCTCTTCTGACACTGCTTGGGTCTTGCCCCTCTGCACTGCTTCCCCAAACCCTGTCTGCTGTATCACTTCAGGAAAGGTCATGTTTACTTGAGGGTCTTGGCTATTTTTAGACACTCTTGCGGTGTCTTACAAAGTAGGTAATTCCTAACATAGAAATGTAAAAATGGATGTATTGAAGTTTGGAGCAGGACTTTGACCACCATTCAGCCTGGATACAAGCTGGGATGAGACATGAGTGCCTAAGGGTGGATAGATATCTGCTCAAGCTCCCTGATGCTTGTCCCCTACCCTGGCCCACAGATCCTGGTGTAGTGGCTGGAAGAATTATGGCTGGGGTGTGCAGTCTGGGACCACTGATGGTGCTGCTGTTGGTCGTGGTCAGTGTCTCCTTGCCTGTCACTGTGGTCCGACTCAACAAGGCAATGCTGGATTATGGTAAGAGACCTGCCAACATGCCACCCAGTGTGTAGGCGAGAACCAGATCTGAATGGACACAGGTGTCTCAGAGGACCTGTATGTTGCTTATTTCTGTGGTGCTTGGGATGGGACTCAGAACCCAATGCACACTGGGCAACTGCTCCACCATTGAGTGGAATCCCAGCCTAGAACTGCATCCCAGCTGGCCTAGAACCTGTGATGCTAGGATTGAGGTGTGTACCGGCAGAGGACCTGGGTTTGTATGTGTCACTGTGTCCTGCTGCTCAGTGGCTAATTAGGGAGTCTGGGGTGAGCAAGTAGTGTGACCATGCATGTGCACACACACAGCTGTGCCCTTGTGCATTGTATAGGTAGGCATATTCTTAAAAACAAAAACAGCTCCCCAACACAAAAACCCCCAAAACAAAAAGACTTATTTTTAATCATTAAGCTTTTTTTTTGATGTGTGTGTGAGGCAGAGTCTCCTTAGGTAGCCCAGGTTATTCTCAAATTCTCAGTCCTCCTGCCCCAGCCTCCCTAATTGCTGGGATTACAGGCATGAGCTACCCCTGGGCCTGGGCTAACTAACTTGAGTGATTGACTTTGTACCTGAGAGTTCTTGTGAGTTTGGAGTGCCAGGGAGATGTGATCTGAGCACCAGGGAGTGTGTGTGTCTGAGGCATGTGTCTGAATGTGTATGCACAGGTGTGCCTTGCACCCCAAGTGCACACATGTACATGTGTAGTGCCTGTGCTCACATAGGGACCCAAGGAGAGGGGCGTCAAGCGCAGCAAGGCAGGAAGCATCCTGGAGTTGTATCTCTGCAGGGCTCAGCGGCAGAGAGCCAGTTGCTCTGTGCTGCTCGGGAGGTAGTGGTGAGGGAGGTGGGAGGTAAGGGAGGGGGCACAGGTCTGTCCCTGTGGCTTTACTGCTAGGTGCTTTCGAGTCCTGCCCTCTCCCATGGGAAAGGCCCAATGAGGAAACTGAGGCCCCACAGGGAAGAACGAGGTCACAAAAACCCAAGGTCCTGGCATGGAGACCTTCATTTCCCGTCAGTTGCCTCTCAGGAAACTGTTCCACCAAAATGGGGTCTGGAGATGCTTTCCCAAAGGTCAAATCCAACTTGATTAGCATGTGAGGGACTCCATCCAGACCAGAGAAGGGACCTTAATGGCCAGAACATGAAGCTGTCAGTCAGCAGCTTCTGCCAGAACACACAGCTCTCTAGGACCTTGCATCCGGGCAGATGGACAGACAAGTAAAGTGGTCAGTGATCTGTGTAGGAGGATGATTCACACACAGCAGGAATGGATGCCTGGGACAGAGACCTGAGGATGGCCTCCTGAGGTGTCTGCCCTGCCCTCTGCTTGTTCTGTGCAGGGCTCCTTTGTCCCCAGGCCTCCCTGGCTCATCTGCCTGTTTATTCTCTGTGGGTGGAAACCTGGCAGGAGGCCTGTGCAGCCCAAAGTGCTTCCAAGTCTGGATGAGTGGCTTCTGGAGTCCTCCCTACCCAGAGTGCAGGCCCTGTGTCAGGGAGCCCTGTGAATGGAGTCTCAGTTCAGCCACAGATGGCCAGACTTGGGTGGGCATCAGGAACACGGAGACCATGACCTTTCTTCTTCTTGCTCGGGGAAACTGAGGCTCAGATAGGGTCAAAGACATTTACCATGCTAGTGAGTCTGAGCCAAGTTCTAGCCTCTTGGCTTAAATTCAGGCTTCCTTCTAGAACCATTGTCTCTCTTTTTGATTCCACTGTCTACTTAGCTGGGGCCTGATAGTACAGGCGAGGGGGAAGCCAGCAGGTTCAGAGCTATGCTGCTTTATCCGGGTCTGCCCTTCTCTCAGTCAGGTGTCTTCACCCACCTGTAAACTAGGCATAAGAATAGAAGAAATGCTCAAAACAGCATGTAGCACACCTGGAGGACTCTGGCAACAGCTACCATTAGTGTGTTAGTGAAAAGGTCCACAGCCATGAAGAGTGTGCCTGTGCACTGATTGTTTACAATGGTCCTGAGAGATGAGCATTGTAATTAGTGCACATAGAGAGATGGAGAAAGCATGGCGTGCAGCAGCCACGCAGGCTGTGAACCGCAGAGCTGGGATTTGGGTCCAGCACCTGGGGCACTTGTGATCAGGATGAAGCCGCCCCTCCTCTCTCCTCCCAGGGGACGCTTCCTCAGAAACCAGGATTAGTGGGTGGCTCCTTCAGCTTGGTGACTTGGAAAAGCTCTAGGGACAATTGGGGCTCAGATGGAGATTTGTGAGAGGGCTAAGGATTTATGGTCTTGGAGGAATGGGATGAAGAAGAGTCAGGAAATGGAGGGCATGATAATAGGGCACACCTCATGGGCTTGCATGGAGCAGCCATTCTCCCCATG
The DNA here is from genome assembly GCA_001685095.1 of Ellobius talpinus. Taxonomy (NCBI): domain Eukaryota; kingdom Metazoa; phylum Chordata; class Mammalia; order Rodentia; family Cricetidae; genus Ellobius; species Ellobius talpinus. The sequence continues at coordinate 22,990 of LOJH01004231.1, read as the reverse complement.
TGCCATCTGGTATCTGAGTGCCTTCACCTGAAGGGCAGGACAGGCGATAGGTGGTGTCTTCATCATGCTTGGTGGATCCAGGCACTTGAACTCACCATGCCCTGGACCCACAGTGTCGGACATCGGGAAAGTCCCTCTCCAGCGGGCCCTGCAGGTCACTGTCTCTGATTTCCTGGATCGGAGTGATGTGGTGCTTCAGTCTACCAGGTGAGTGTTCCCATCCTCCAGAGAGAGAGCTGTAGTCCTCCTGCTGCTAGCTGGAATGTTCCGATGGGCAAGGGAGTGGTGCTTTGGCTCATTAGGAGGGGGATCCTGAATGAGTCCTTCAAGAGTGCTCCAACTGTCAGGTAGATACTCTGCCTAAGAAAGTGCTCCCATCTACCAGACATAGTGCTCTGGACTATCAGATGGGCATACGGGTCCATAGGTGAGTAAACCCAACCAGGTTAGAGGCTCCCACCAGCGGGTGAGGTTATAAGAAGTCTTGGCTGATTGAGTCACTTGGTAACCTGCACTAAAGGGCTCAGACTGGCCCTGGGGTCCACAGATATGGTAAGGCTCTTAGCTTCTTCCTCCAAATGTTGGACACCAAGTTTAGACACAAGGACAATCTTAACTATGTGCTTGCCCATGAATGCATAAAGACCCAAAGGAATGGAGATACCCATACAAACACCGTAGCCATTGTACCCTATCCCTACAGGTACCAACTGGCTACTGTCAGAGTTTCGGGCACTCAGGAAATCTGCTGCTTTCTATGTGCTTACCTACCTACTTACCTGTCTATCAGCTATAATTTTCTTTTTTTTGTTCCTGTTTTGTTTGAGACGGGGCCTCACTATGTAGCTGAGGTTAGCCTTACACTTGAAATCTTCCTGTCTCAGCTTCCTGAAACATGGTGATCAGGGCCTTAAAACACTGGGCCTAACTTATCTATAATCTTAAATGGTGGAAACTAATACAAAAACTTAGACCCCAGAATGGTGTACAGGTTGATGGACAAGCAGCTTGGGGCCAACAGTTTGAGACCTACAAGGTAGGGCTGGAGTGAGTGATGTTTATATGTTAATGGCTGTGACCTTAACAATGTACTGGGTAGGTACGAAACCACCTGGACCAGAAGACCCTTGCTTTCAGCAGAAGAGTATCCAGGATAGCTGCAGCTGAATGCTGTAGGCTTAAGATTGGCTCGTGTAGCAAGAACAGTCATGGGTCCACGTCACCCCAGGTTAAAAATGAGGCATTTGAAAGTGGGGTCATTTACTGATGTCTGAATTGTCCCAAGCTTACCCCGCTAGGGAGAAAATGATTTTTCACTTAGGTAAAAAGGAAGTCACAGAGTACTCACTGGGTGTTTCCTGTTGCTGGGGGCCAAAGGTGATGCTAGAATATTGTGGGGATTTCAGTGTCTCTTCTTTGCCTTCCTGGGAAATAGTCAGAAGCTGTTAGAACCCCACACGATTATCTTGCTGAAGCCAGGCCCCTCTGCTTGCCTTCGTACCAGCTGGGCATGTCGCAAGCCTCCTGTGTTGGAATGCTTACCACCTCTCACCCACCAGAAAGCCCTTCTTTATAACATCAGCATGTGGGGGTGACTCAGGGAAGCCTCCCCGGAGCTGATTCTGTGTTTAATGGGAGTTCCCTTGTCCCTCGGATTCCAACCCTACAGGGTCCAGATTCTGGATGTCCACCTGCCCCGCCTCCACTTGAAATTCATTGCTGGTTTTGGGATACGCTTATCAGCAGCAGCTAATTTCACGATCAAAGTCTTTCGGTGAGTGAGAGTCCTTGTTGGAGGGCGGGAGTTTCAGGGTCTCTCCCAGGGAAGAGTGAGGGGAGGGGACTAATGATATCTCCATGCCCCTTCCTACCCTCTGGGGGAGTGAGACAGGGGAGAATCTTGGAGACCTTAGTCCAGCCCCAATAACTGTGCAGCCAATGGAGTTGCTTCAATGTCTCCAACCCTCAGTTTCTTTATCTGAGGTGAGATGAACCTTGCAGGGATCTGTGAGGGTTGAATTGAAGGGATTTGGTGTTTTGATTATGACATCTTGCCTTTTCTACAGTACAAGGCACAGAGTAGATGCTTAATAAATTGTGTTATCAGCATTATTTCTCTATGCCAGGCAGCTTCTTGTGTGACTGCATTTAATGCTCAAGTTGTATGTTGACGTTTCAAGGAATCCATTATCTTTATTGCTTTGCCCTAGCACTGTGATGTTATGGGTACTCCTTAGTGCTGTGATGGTGAGTGCTCCTTAGTGCCAATGTGACTGCTCCTTAGTGCTGTGATGGTGAGTGCTCCTTAGTGCCAATGGTGAGTGCTCC
>LOJH01004231.1:0-14914 GCA_001685095.1 Ellobius talpinus | reverse complement strand
TTCCTTCCTTCCTTCCTTCCTTCCTTCCTTCCTTCCTTCTTTCCTTCCTCTCTCCCTCCCTCTCCCCTCTCTCTTTCCTTTCTTCCCTTCTTCCTTTCTTTTTTTTGTTTTCTTTGGCTTTTTTTTGATACAGGGTTTCTCCATGTAGCCCTGGCTGTCCTAGAGCTCACATTGTAGGCCAGGCTGACCTTGATCGAATTCACAGAAATCCTCTGCCTGTCCCTGCCTCTAGAGCGCTAGGATTAAAGGCGTGTGCCACCACCACCTGGTTATATTTTTAAAATATACACCACGACCTTAATGTTTTATTGATTTTTAAACATGCAGCAATTTCACCTTCTCAGTGTCCAGAGTGTTGACAAATGCAGTGATAGGTGGCTCAGGAGACATGGCAGTCTACCAATCTCCACATCCCTTCCTGTTGCCTCTTCCTCCTGCCTCCAAACCATGTGACCCACTGACAGACAAGGAAGAGAATCACACTGTGTTGCTTTTGCAAAAAAAAATCTTAAAAGTATTAGAGAAAATAAAATTAAATCCAGCTGAACCAACAGAAAAATAGAAAGCTGAAAGGAGATATATACTTACCAATATATACTTTATATGCTTTAATAATCTATTTTTATATACAATATTAAATAAATATTTACATGCTTAAATATAACAGAATTATACAAAACACATAAGATAGACCCATAATTGATATTTTAAAATGAATGGGTAGATAAATATATATGAATAGGTATTCAAAATATACATGTATGCTTACATATAACTACATCACCCATCACTGGGCTACTGGGACCAGAGGGATGCTTAGCAGTTAAGAGCACTGACTGCCCTTCTAGAGGACATGGGTTCAGTGCTCAGTACCCACATGGAAGTTCACAATTGTCTGCAACTCCAGTTCCAGGGAATTCAACACGACACCCTCTTCTGGCCTCTACAGGCACTAGGCAAACATGTGGCACACAGATATATAAGCAAGCAAAACACCCATACATATTAAAAAAATAAAACAATTAAAAAACCATGGGCTATCTAGGGCTTTGACAGTGGAACTGTGGGCTGAGTTAGGCCCTCCTAAGCCCTGAATTCTGGCCTGCTGCACCTGCTGTCGTCTCTGGGGATGTGCCGACCTTTACCTGTGCAATCTTCATAGGCAGAATATTCTGACCTGGGAGTCCACTCACATCCAGGCCTCTGTGCTGTGCTTCCTGAGAGCTGCTTGAGGCTTCAGATAAAGTTAGATCTGTGTGTCCTTGCTCTGGTGTTTGAGTTCCTGAAGGTGATGTCTGGTCAGGTGGAGGGGCCAAAGCTTTGGGAGCAGACTGACTTGTGTATGCCATCGTGGGCAAGAATGAACTGACCACACTGTGTGCAGTAAAACTTGAGTGGACTCTGTGGTGTTGGGAAGAGAAAAAGGAAGTCACTGGTCTGGCTGACCAGTGGGAACTCTCTTCTTCCCGTGCGCCCTTCTTGCCTCCATTAGTTGGACTGGGCCTGGACTGAGCCTTCTCCTTCTGTAATCTGAGCTAAATAGTCTTTAACTGATTGGGAATGTTAGCAAACGTACCTGTTAGCATTGCGTCTCAGTCAGTCGACAAGCTGGATGCTTGTAGCAGTTTGGGTGCTCGCCTTTAAAGGAGACCTAGTCAGGCAGATGAGTTTGTGGCCTGGCTGTGGCTCAGAAAGGTCACTGGTAACTGTTTGCTGGCTCAGTGAGGGCCTGGTGCTCAATGTTTTTCTGTTTTCATGAAGGACTCAGTCCTGTGGGCCCTGAGTCCCAGATCCGCTACTTGGTGACCAGCACGCCCACTATCACCAGTAACTATATGTCTATGGATGTCAGAGTAAGTACCTCCTAGTCAGTTTGGTACCGGCATCCTTGGTGTCCTGGAAGTGGCCTAAGAGGGTAGAGGGTAAAGGGAAGAAGGTGGCTGGTACTCTAGGTGGCAGTGCGGGCCACGTCTTCATGGCTAGGTTAGTACTTGGGGGTCCTGGGTCTGTTACAGGCCTACCGTTCTTGTTGCCCTGCATGTGTGCCCCTAACTTTATCCAGGCCATTCTCTTCCTGCTTGGCAAGCCCATCCTCCTGCCTCTGCATGGTGCTCACCCCTTTGTGTTGCCACGGCCTTTGGGTGAAGAAAGTGCCATGGCAACAGTGGGGCTCTCCCAGCACCTGTTCGACTGTGCCCTCCTGATGCTGCAAAAGGCTGGATCCCTCAACCTGGAGATCACGGGGCAGCTGGTGAGGGCTGGATCTGTCACCCAGGTCCTGTGACAGGGTGCCTTGTCGCCCATTCTGGTGATATCCTGTAGATGTGGAGTCATGGGCAGTGGGCAGCTAGAGTTGGGGCTACAGGATGGTCCTTGGAAGGAACCCATGGATAAGGAACTCTACCCATGAGGCCAAGTGGTGGCCTTGACTGTGAAACTGCCTTAAACTCTGTCATGGTGGGGACTGATTTCAGAATTCAAAGAACAACCCTCTGAACACCTCTATGCTGGGCCAGCTCATCCCTGAGGTGAGTGACATTTCTGCTCATAGCAAGCCAGAGGCTCAGGGATTGGGTGGGGCCTTATGGTCTCCCTCTACCCCAAGTGTGTGTGTGTGGGGCGTCAGCACCTGCCTTTAGCCCTCCCTCCTGAGCGTAGGGACTGCCCGTCCCAGGCAGCTGTACTTTCTTCTGTCTCTGCCTGTTGTGAGTCTGCTGGCCCATTTCATTCTCTTTTCTATTCCCTGCCTGCCTGTAAAATCTAGCTCAGAGTGAGTGACACACAACTGTAATCCTAGCACTTGGGAGGCAGGAAGATCACCAGCTCATAGCCAGCCGGGGTGTATAGCAAAATCTTGCTTTAAAATTAAAGCAAAACACCAACACAAGAATCCCCTCTGAGGAGCTCAAGTCTGGTCCAGAAGCCTGGGCTGGACCCACTTCTGAGCTCAGTCAAGAATAGAGGGTGATGGCTTATCAACATCCAACATGGAAGACTGCCAGTCAGGAGCCTGTACAAACCTCTTCCTCTCCTTCTCTGATGTCCCAGGTGGCCCGCCAGTTCCCTGAACCCATGCCCATGGTACTCAAGGTGCAGCTGGGTGCCACACCTGTGGTCACACTCCATACCAACTACTCCACTCTGCAGCTGCGGCCCATTGTAGAGGTCCTCGCTGCGTCCCCCAGCTCAGCCTTGCAGTTCCTTTTCTCCCTGGATGTGGTGAGTGACAGCCCAGATGGGACAGATGGGGCTGGGGTGATGCTCTGCTAGAGACCTTACATGCTCTGTGCTCTTCTCATTTGCTTTGATTCACATCTCTCTCCTGAACATCCCAGGACATTCTGCCTCCAGACCGTGGCACACGTGGAACGCTCTGCCTGGCACTCTTTCCCTTTTCTTTTGGCATTACTGCTTTTTCTTCAGTTTTCAGTTCTTAGCTTAAGTGTTGAAGCCTTGCTCAGAGCAGCCTTCTTGGGCCACCCTGCGTAAGAAGGTCCCCATCACGCTCTGCCTTTGTGACAGCCTCCGCTTTCGGGAAAGCCCCTGTCTGGTTGCTTCTGGAAGGTTCCCCATAGGGAAGGGAAGGGACCCCACCTGTCTTCTTTATACTGTTGTTGCTCATAAAGTGCAGGCCACAACCTGACATTTAGCCAGCTCCATAAACATGTGGTCTGCCCTGGCCAGGGAGGGGCAGAAGGCTCTACAATGCATCTTCTGACTAGATCTCCTACACCCAGATGGTGAACCTGAACCTTCAGCTCTCCGTGTCTAAGGCGAAGCTTCGGGGGACCACATCTATGCTAGGGTAAGTGGGCCTTCTGACCCTGCAACCCCAGTGTGCTCTCAGACATAGTATGAGCTTCAGGGGAAGCTGGCATACGCTGAGCCCACCCCTGCTTTTCTTTCAGGGGGCTCCAACTCTCTGTGGCCACCTCCAATGTAGGCTCCATCGATGTGAGTGGAACACTGGGCTGCCTTAAGCCTTGGGAAGGGCTGTGGGAGTGTGAGACCAACATACACCTAAGTGCCACCATAGCTTCCCTGGGATGGCTGGGGACAGGGACCTACTTGCTCTCCATTTGTCCCCACTCCCTTGCCTGTTTCTTTGCCTGTGGGCAAGTGATTGATTCATTATCTCCGCCCTCAGTCAGAGCTCATTGGTCAGTTGAACATCTGGCACTGGCTGGTCCATCATGTCAGGTGGTCAGGCTCTTGCCACCATGCAACATTCCTTTGTCCCCATACATTCAGGGGATGTGAGTTAGTATACCTAAGTCGTCCACCCAGCTGCCAGTCTGCCAGCCTAACTTCCATCTGTCATCAGGCATCTGTTGGCTAGCCCTCCTGTTGGTAACTCTGGGATGAGGGTTAGAGTTGTCCCTGGACTGCCCGACTCAAGACTAATCTGGCTGGGAAGTTGATTAGGGTCAGCTGATGTGGGAGAGCTACCCTCCCTCATCCTGTGTCTTGGATGCCTGTCCATCTGTATGTTTAATTGCACTCTCTTGGTCTTTCCTGGGACTGTTCTCTCCACCCCCACCCAACCCTTGGCTGTTGCTGCAGATGGATCAAGTGTACACACTCATAAGCACTGTATTCCAGAAGCCCCTGCTGGATCACCTCAATGGTGAGTCCTGCTTTGCGCTGCTCTGGCCCCTCTGGTGCCCTCTTGAGCCCTGTCCAAGTCCCCAAACCCTCTCAGGCTCAGAGATTAAGAGGGTGGTTTTTAGAGGCCAGCTGCCTCTGCCTCGTGGTACATATTTGTGTAGCCAATAGATGGTCTCCGATCCTGTCTCAGTTTCCCTTCTGTGCTGTGAGGGTGATCCCACCTCCCACTCTAGATCACACAGTTCCCAGACTGCCAGCACAGGGCTGACTCAGCAGGTGAGACTCTTCCTTCTGACTAACTTGGACACTTCTGTCTTGCTGCAGCTCTCTTGGGCATGGGAATTGCTCTCCCAAGCGTGCTCAATCTCCACTATGTCCACTCTGAGGTCTCCATCTATGAGGTGAGAGCTGTTGAGTGACTGGGGAGCCTCTTTATAGAGGGGGAAGCGTCGCCCCTCTGGGAGCTCACCCTGCATCTGCCAAGACCACACAGCAAATGCTAACTGCAATGAGATGGAGGAGCCAGGACCCAAGAGACCATGGTGGGAAGGGCCCTCCCTTCTCACCACACCTCCCACCAGAGACTTTAGGTCTTCAACCGTTTCAGGATTCTGAGTCTTGAGATGGGCTTGGCCTCTTGGTGTCTAAGGTGAACAGCAGAGAGATTTTTTTTTTGCAGCCTGGCAGACAACTCTGCAGCTGGGTGGATAACTTCCTGAACCTTCTGCGGTTACTGTCCCTGGGTCTGGAATCTTAGGCCCAGGATGAAATTCATCCTGACATAGAGAGAATGACTCCCTATGATCTCTTCCTGTCTCATCTGGGAACGCAGAACAAATTCCTTCAACAGGCTGAGCAAGGATAGGAAATGGGACAATGGTCCAAAGTGGGGCTTAGCAGTTCAGGGAGGATGCTCACCCTGGTTCTTTAAGAATGGTGGCCTCAAGGCTCTAATGATCCACTCTCATGAAGATGGATAGTTTAGGCGCAGAGGAAATGGCAAGATACATACTTGCAAGTGTGAAGACTCCAGTTTAGAGTCCCAGGATTCACACTGGTCAGATGTGGTGGCCCAACTGTAATCCCAGCACCTGGGATGCAGAGACAGGGCTCTCTAGGATAAGCTGACTAGCAAGACTAATTAGATGTGAACTCCAGGTTCAACGAGAAGCCTGCCTTGGTAAATAAAGCAGAGAGCAATTGAGGAAGACATCAGAGGTCAACCTCCAGCCTCCATACATGTGAACGTGAATGTAGGCAATTATGTATATCACACACACAGAGAGACATAAAAAAGGATAAAAAAATAGAGATGGTCAAAACACAGAGGACTCGGGAAGGTCATCCTTGGCTATGTAGAGAACTGGAGGCTAATCTGAGGCCTCTTCTCCCCTCTCTTAATTAAGAATAAATAGTCGTGTTAGTAACACAAGGCTAATGGTTGCTAGACTAGACTACCCTTGACTCTGAGCTACCTATGGACAAGGACCAGGTCTTATTCGTTCTCTGTTGAGTCCTCAGCATCTTCCATAGGGTTTAGTGTGTGGTAGAGGCTCAGTGGAGGCTTGATCAAGGAACACATGGTTGGATGGATAGATAAATGATGGTGAATGGTTAGCAGCCCTCAGGAGTGTTCACTTCAGTAGGGCAGCATGGCACATGTGAGGCATAGGGAGTGCCTGGCTCTGCTAGGGAAGCTGAGGCTTGGAGAAGGAGCCAAGTGTTTCTGCACTCCTGGTCAGGAAACAGCAAAGGCATGGGCTCTATGCCTGGAGCATAGAACATGTGCCGGTCTCATGCTGACTCACCTTTTGAGGGCTCCCCCTTTGTGAGGCTCCCCCTTTTGAGGGCTCCCCCTCCATAGCTTTGTGAGGTGAGTGCTGCTACTACTTTTTTTTTGAGACAGTATTTCTCTGTGTAACAGCCTTGACTGTTCTGGAACTCTCTCTGTAGACCAGGCTGGCCTTGAACTCACAGAGATCTGCCTGACTCTGCCTTCTGAGTGCTGGGATTAAAGGCAGGCACCACCACTGCCCTGCAAATGCTACTACTTAAGTGACAGAGTAGGAGATTGAAGGCCAGTGAATTGGTGGCCACTCCTGATAAGAACACTACCCCAAAACAGGTTGAAGGTGGCAACTAGGGGTTCTCCCATAGGCCTCTGAGTTAGCCATAGCTTTTCTTTTCCTTTTTTTTTTTTTTTTGCTCTTCCAGGGTTATGTTGTGATATCCAGTGGATTCGCCTACCAACGCTGAGCCAGGATCATGAAGAGAGCCGGCTATTCAAGAGCTTTCTTTCCCCAAGCCTGGGGACACTGAGGCAGAGCCATGTAGAATCATCAGCAACAAGCCAGATTCCTGTCTGGGCTCCTTAATCTTTGCTGGACACCTGGGTCTCTCTCTTGCTACCACCCTCCTGGGGAGGAGGCTGCTGGCTGCAAGCTGTGCAGACCTGCTCACTTCATCATTAAATGTTTTTTCTTGAGTTGCAACTCCCAACTGACACTGTGTACCTGAGCCAGCTCTCTGTGTGCAGCCCCTGGGTCCTGAGCCACCTAAACTGCCCCAGAGAGGAAGAGGATGGGAGCCCATCTCTGCTGACCATGCCTGTTGACTTTCACTCCTTGCTCAGGAGGTTCCTATTCTGAAAGAGGACCCTGGAGGGTGGCAAGGATGAGCTAAGGTTATGAGTAGTACATGTTCAGGCACTACGCCCTCTGCTTGGTGGCATTCCCTGCCTTGTAATTAGAAGGTCAGATGAGCCCCATGAGACAAGAAGGCAGGCACGCAGGCTCTGAGTTTCTTCTGAGGGATGCAGCTACTAATGTCCAGTGAAGAGAGGGACGCACCCAGAGTCCCAGAGCTGGACAGATCCAGGACTGTGACCTTCTAGCATCTGAAGCGTTTGCTCAGTTCCTGCCCATGTTCACTTGCCTCCCCTATGCCCATTTTTGTCCCTGTTTCCAAAATTTCAGGTGACCTTTCCATGACCTTTTCAGGTACCCTTTTGCATCTTTAGCTCCTTGTCACAAGCAACTGTTTTTGTTCTAGGAACAAGAACTGCTTCTGGGCTCTGCTCTCAGGCACGTGTCTTACTCTTGTTCAGTGGAGAGCTTCTGAGACACATGGCAGCAGGGGCTGGGCAGAGCAAGAGACTCAGTGAGTTAAAGCCTTGTGATCTTTCTCCCTGATAGGTTAATCTCCTTCCTGGCTGAACACAGGGTTCACGTTTTGTGTGTTTCTTCAGGGGAAGTAGAAAGTGCCCAGATTTTCAACCTCAGCCAGCAATGCCTCGGGATGGGGGGGTGCCACTCCACCCACCTGCCTCTTGCAAGGTCACCTGCGGCAGGGAGTGAGCAGACTCTGCTCCCCCTTGGTAACGAGAGGAAATCACGATGAAAGAGTAAAAAGGACAGGTTAGAAAATCCTTCCTTGCAGTTTCACTCAGGACAGCGTGCCTTTTAGTTTGGGGGGTTGCTCAGTTAATTGACTTATCAACTTATGTTTACTGTGTAGGCCCCACCTTATGCTAGGTTGTTGGGGTTTAGAGAGACAAAACTCCGAGATATGACTGTGTTGATGACTCTTCACTACGAGGCAGGAAGTGACAAAGGCAACTTACAGGAGGAGGGTTTGATTCTGCTTCTGCTTTCAGGGGACTTTGCCCATCATGGCAGGGATACAGCTCCTGTTGTGACAGAAACTTGGAGATGTCACTTCTTTACAAGGTGGCTGAGAAGGAACAGAGAGCTAATTGGAGCTGAAGGCAGGTGTAACCTTCAAGGCATTCTCCTAGTGGCTCAGGCACCATGACCCAAAGGTTACATACCCTCCCAAACAGCACCAGTTGGGGACAAGTGTTCAAACACAAGGGCCTGTGGGTGTTGAGAGTGGGGATATTTAGAAAGTTCACATTCAAGCCACAACATAGTCCAAGCCCATAAGGAAGCTAATGACATAGAGAAAGATCAGGCACTCAATATGCAGGCTCCAACCTGCCCACTGCTCTCCTCCCTTCCTCTCACTTATTCATCCTTTCATCTATCTACCCGCCTGTATTTTGGTTGTTTTAAAGAAAGGGCCTTACAATGATATTTAGTCTAGGTTGGCACTGAATTTATGAGCTTCTTCTTGCCTTACTTTCCCAAGTGCTGGCATTACAGATGCGTGCCACCTTGCCCAGTCCAATCAACCCACTAATACAACTATCCATCCTTCTTCCCCAGTCAGTTCATATGCACTTCCATTCATTTGTCTGTCTGTCCATCCATCCAACCATCCATCCACCCACCCATCATCCACCTACCCATCCATCATCTACCTGTTCACCCACCCATCTATTAACCATTCACCCTTCTATCCATCCATCCATCCACCCGTCCGTCCGTCCGTCCATCCATCCATCCATCCATCCATCCATCCATCCATCCATCCATCCATCCATCCACACACCTGTCCATCATCCATCCACCTAAAAACCTCTTCCACCCTTCCCTATCCATCATCTTTTTTCTTATCAATTTATCAATCCATTTATTCCATTTTTCTTTCCTCCCCGCCAGGCTTTGTATATATAGAACTAGGTGCACCTAGTTCTATAACATGTTCCTTTGAGAGGAAGAGGATAAAACTAGTCAAACTCCCCCATCCAGAAAGATGCTCATAGCTTCCCCAAAAGGAACTGGCCTGATCTCCAAGTGGCACCATCAAAGTATTCCACCAGGTGCCCACTGGGCAGTGGCTTCTGAGATGTGTGGTGAGCGTGGCAGTGAGGAGCCAGGTGGAAGAGAGAACCACACAGCACAGCAATAGGCACTCCCAGCAGTGAGCCTCACCACAGTGTGGAGACTGAGGAGGTCCACAGCTCAGCTCAGATGGATGCCTCAGAGTGGAGTGGTGGCAAATCACTGCGTGATACCATGGAGCAGAGGGCAGCTCAGGTCTGGCTCCTTGACAGACATGCCATTGTCCCCCTGCATGGTCCCCTTTCAGCTTTCAACCTGGAGCCTGCACATCTCTTCTGAGGCCTTTTCTGTCACTGTACCCTCTGTGGCTATGCACCACAGCCTGTGCCATCTGGTCACCAGCTCTAATATGGCCTCAGCTAGCCACAGAGGATGGGTCCTGAGGTGTATTGTCCCTTACTCCTCAAGCTTCTTTCCAGGTCACTCTGATGTCCTTCAACTGCAGTCTTTGGTCATTGGAGGAGTTGAGCTAGACAGCGGGGGCTTCTTTCATATTGATTTTCTGACCCCTCCCAGAGCTCAGCATACAGCAGGTGCATCATAAGTTTTCAAGGGGTGAATTGCTTGCATGTGTCATGCTGGAGTCATGTGTGGGAATCATCTGGGGTGGATGGAGGTTGCTGGGCTTGCTTGAATGGCCCTTGCTAGGTCCTTGAGGGCATGAGGGGAAGGAAAGAGGGTCCGAAGCCTCAGGAGTCTGAGAGGAGGGAGGGGAAGCTACAGAAAGCTCTCTGGAGGAGAAAGTCCCTCTGACTGAGAAGGGTGGCTGGACTTGGAGCAGTGATGGACAAGTTGTAAGGGTCCTGGCAGAGAACACAGTGAAGGGTGTCGGAAAGGTGGGCGGGAGTCCACTGGGTGTGCCTTGGCTGGGTTCTGGAGCTCCTGGATGCAGAAGTGAACCCTAGCCAGGACACTCACTTGCTGTGTGATTTTGGACAAATGGCTTGGCCTGTCTGAGACCCAGTTTCTCCATGTGCGAAAAGGGGGAGATTGCCAAAATGCTTATCTCCCTGGGTAGTTTTGACTCTTGCCCAGCTGAGCTGATCAGCAGACAGTCACTTATCACTGTCTGAATTATATAGTTCTGCACTTAGATTGGAGGAAATCATAACTTAAGGAGATGGGAGAGCTGCTAGGGCAACATGACTTGGGAGGACAGTGGCTGGGATTGGCGTTCAGATCCCTCAACCCCGGAAGGGGCTTCTTGTGTCGTTCCACACCGACATCCTTCCTTTGGCCTCCTATATCTTCCCAAGTGCCCAGTCTGGTCAAGGGACAGTGAGTGTTTCCTAACTGGCCTCTGTGTGTGTGTTGGAGTGCGGTGGTAGGGACAGAAACAAGCTTACTGCACCTTGCAGATCAATGTGGAGCCTGAGCAGGCTGCCAGGAACTGGTTTTTGCCTTGTATAAACCCTGTCATGACTCAGCAGGTCTCATCTACTCAAGGCCCCATGTGCCCATGGGCACAGTGGTTTCTGCCAGCTTCCAGACCGTGTGTTCCATGAAGGGGGAATGGGAAAACCTCAGGGCCCATTAACTCTTTGGATTGTTCACCCCTGAAGTGTCCCAGGCTAGGCCGTCCCAGGAACTCCTGGGGATCAAAGTTGGAGCTGGGCACCTGGAGGCCTGTGACCCTGGAGTCATCTCTGCCCTTATAGGCACAGGGCTCCCTTATCACGTCCCCACATCACTTCCAGGAGGGTTTCTCTTAGGATATTTAGCTTGATCCTTATTTCCTCAAGTCCCTCCAAGAAGAGAATCTCAGGGACAGTTCCCCCAGGTTCATCCAGTATCTCCTGGTCTTTACACTTGCCCACCAGAGACATGGTTTTCCAGGTACCAGTAAAAATGTCCCTTCTACAGGCTTCTTCCAGTACCCACAGTATCCTGTCGTTCCATCTGTCCTATCCCCCTGGCTTAGTGGCTCCTATCTGCCTTACCTCCCCCAGGAAATGATGTGGACTTGTACAGGTGACTTGCACAGTGCCAATTTCGGGACAGGAACCCCAGATGTCTTGTTCACTGTGGTCATCCCAATGCCCTGCTTAGGCCTGGAACACAGTAGGTGCTCAATAAGTGTTGTCTAAAGTACCTACTGTGTGTTCAGCTTTGGGGAAGGTGTGAGTTAGAGAGAGGGAACACCAGGGGCACTGATGTCCTCTGGACAGTCAGATCTGTCTCTGATACTGGTCTTAGTATAGCCCTTGGGTTCCCCAACCACCCTCATCTTCTGTGCTATTTATGTTGGAACAAAGTAACTGTTCATGTGAGCTCTAGGTCTCCTGTTCTCTGTGACTCTAGATAATTATCTGTCCCTTATTAAGCCCTTAATTATCCAAGCAGCTAATCAGGCTCCAGAATATAAGGGTTTCCTCATCATAGGATTGGAGGCAGGGGGCAGTCAGCTGTAGAACTTCCCCAAGCTTGGCAAGGTAAGGACAGTCTCCCACCTGTGGCTTTTCCGAGTACCTCAAACAGAACTGTCATTTTATAAATGAGAAAGCCGAGGCTGCAGAAGGAGAAGTGCAGTTGTTCAGTGAAGAGGCGGTATCTCTGTCCTTGTCCCCTGTCTGATGCTCTCATTCACAGGTAACCCCTGAACACTGCTGTCTTCAAACACGTAGGGCTTAGGACAACCAAGTGGACAGCAGAATCATCAGGTCTATGTGGCTACATCCTGGTGCCCTGGGAGAGGAAGGAGGGAAGTCTAGTCTGAGCTATGGGAGCTGAGAGCTCACCTGGGCCTCAAGGGCTGGGGTGGGGAGCAGGGGCAGCATGGTGGTTAGTTCCTACTGGTTTTGAGGTCTTTCAGGCTGCGAGTGGGAGAGGAAGCTTGCTGATGGTGGAGGTGAGGGCTGAAAGGAGCCCTTGAGGGCAGCCAGATGGTAGGTGGATGGAGGGCTGGGCCTGTAGAAGGGAGGCAGAGCTCAGGCAAAAGTGCCACCAGAATCTGGGTATTTCCATGTCGCCTGGGAACACAGCATGGCCTTTTAGTTCTAAAATGGTAAAAATTGCCTGAGCCAGCAGTGAAATATGCCATCGGCTTTGGCTTGGGTATGGGAAGTCCTCTGGCAGGGCTGTCTGCCCATCTGTGTGATGGGTGACATTGGAAGGGACTTTTTGGACTCCTTTGTTCTTGCACAGAGCCTTGCGGCATCTTTCAGAGAGCTTTGCCCTGGAGTGCCAGCCACGAGCGCTTGCTTGGGGCACACATATGTGATTCACAGGGGCCTGGGAACTCCTGGGCCCATATGGTTTGAGAGCTTGATAGATTTCACATTCACTTTGTGACTATAGGGCTGCTCTTCGGAACTGCTTCTTTTCACCCCCTAGGTCCCAGGCTCTTTAGCTGCCCTTCTGACTATCTTGTCATCCTAACCCTTTATATCAGCTTGCCCTCCTGGCTTTCAGATCCGGGAGTGGTAGGTCTGTCTGCCGGGGTCACCTTGCGGCAGTATTAAGCGGGAGCTGGATGAGTGAAAGTCTGAACTAATGGATGAATGAAGGAATGAATGAACAGATGAGTGGGCAGATGAATAACTGGATGAATGAATGGGTGAACAGATGAGGGGGTGGATGAATAACTGGATGAATGAATGGGTGAACAGATGAGGGGGTGGATGAATAACTGGATGAATGAATGGGTGAACAGATGAGGGGGTGGATGAATAATTGGATGAATGAATGAGAGTATGAGTGAGAGTATGAATAAATGAGTGAATGTGTGAGCTCATGGGTGAATAAAGGAATAGATAGAGGAGTGAATGAGTTGATGAATGGCTAGATGAGCAAATAAATCTATGAATAAATGTATGAATGAATGGATGAGTAAGCAAATGAGCATAGGAGTGAAAAGATGAACTGATGGATGGATGGATGAATTAATGAACAAACAAGTAAACAAATACATGAATGAATGGATGGATACAAGCTCATACCTGGACTGGGAAGGTATGCCCAGGGAGGTTTGACTGGGGGGTTGAAGAGTTGTGGGTTGAGGGTGCTGTAGTGAGTCCGACTGGTACTCCTTCTCCAGGCAGACACAGGGTAGCTGTGTGGCCCCTCCTTGATTCTTTTCAGTCATAGCTCAAGCCAGAACTGTACACTTGGCCTCTGCTGGGAGAACTTCAGGAGTTGTTAAGTAGAGGACAGGATTCCTGGAGGGCCAGGGTAGAGCATGGCTTTCTTGGGAAGTGAGGGACCAAGATAGGAGCTCATTACTCAGTTTGCCATTCTCTGGCTACGAGGCCTCTTAGGTCTCTCAGTTTCCCCATTGGCAAGACTATGTTTCAGGGGACCTCCATGGGCTGAGTTGGAGTGTTGGATTCCAGCGGTAAGTGAGGCTGGGCTGGAGTAAGTGAGGGACCTGGTGGATATGTGCACACTACAGGTCGAGCTCCTGGCTGCAGATGGGTTGGAGCTCCCCTGTGAGTCCAGCACCGTGGGCACTGAGCTGCATTTGAACTCATGTAGATCTGCAGCTAACCCTCCCACTGCCCATATGGCAAGCTGGCCATTGCCCACGGGAAAAGGGGATTTCTGGAGAGTACGATCCCTGGTGTGACTCCATGCCCTCTGCACAGGTGCAGGCATGCTGTGGATCCTGTGCCTGGTCCTCTGCAGCATGTTGGCTGGCACTCGAGCTGACCCTGGGGCTCTTCTGAGGTTGGGCATGGACATTATGAACCATGGTGAGTGGGTGGGCCCTGGGCTGGCGCCAGGGGGACATGGGGCAGATGATAGGATTTCCCAAGTCTGCAGGCCTTGAGCATCTCCAGTCTACAAAGCCAGTCTAGAAGCATCAAGCTCCTCTTAGCCCTTCCATTCTACAGAAGGGGAAGTGGAGGCCCAGAGAAAATGAGCCAACTTCCAAACTCCATCAAGAGGGTGTAGTCAGAAATCCTGCTCCCTTCCAGCCCCTCCTCCTCTCTCATGGAAGGGGCTGGTGCCCATGTGTGGGCTGTGGAGGTGACAAGCGGGAGGTCAAACCCCAGCTCTGTCAACCTGCTTTGTGACCCTGGGCAAGTCCTGTACCCTGTCTGTGTTGTCTGTGTAGAGAAATACAAACAAGGTGACCAGCTCTTCCCAGGCAGGGTTGAGTGATACGTGGGAGCAACCTCCTCAAGGAATCGTGCCTCACTCATTTTCCACCCCATGCCCAGCTCTGCGAAACAGTTGAGGTCAGGTGCGAGAGGTCAACGGCCTTTTACTCAGTATTTGCTCCTTCTATGGAAATTAGCCAGTGACTCTGCTGGCGGGGTTTCTAACAGGGTTATCATCTGAGAGTTGAACACCCCACTCCTGTCCAACAGGATATCATCTGAGGTTCGGACACCCAAGTCCTGGGAAATCAGTCTCTCTTGGTGCTGGGCTCAAAGCTGTTGTAACCAATTCCCAGAGGAGTGCTCTGGTCACTTACTATGCTGTTGGTCTGGGTACCCATGACTGTTAGCTAGATTCCTAGCTGCACTCTTGCTGCCCTTACCCTTGGAATATTCTCAGCCCCTCTCTTTCTTCTTTTCTTCTTCTTCTTCTTCTTCTTCTTCTTCTTCTTCTTCTTC
>LOJH01004230.1:0-12422 GCA_001685095.1 Ellobius talpinus | reverse complement strand
TCTCTCTCTCTCTCTCTCTCTCTCTCTCTCTCTCTCACACACACACACACACCTCTATACATATTCAAAATAAATCTTTTTATAAAAAAGAGAAACATTGTAAAGGTACTTGTTGTGCAAGCCAGGTGACCGAAGCTGAATCCCCTAGAACCAAACAAAGGAAGGATAATGGAATCCAGTTGTGCACAGACCTCCAGGAACAAGTTATTGTAAGTTCTTAAAATGTAAGGTAAAATAGTAAATGGATTCTTTAAAAAAACAAGGTAAAATAATCTGATTCATTATGCAACCAGTTGTCTTTCAGAAGTTGTAGTAAGTTACAAGTAGATGGGAGGGAGGCAGCTCAGGGAAGGATGGTTCAGGGGTGAAGAGCACCTGCTCCTCCTGCAAAGGAGACAGATGATCAGAACTATCCGTAACTCCAGTTTCAGGGGGCCCAACACCCCTTTTTGTTCTCTGGAGGTACTGCACACTCGAAATGCAAACACTTGTACACATAATATCCATAATACAGACTTATATGGCTTTTTTTAAAGATTTATTTATTTATTATGTACAGTGTTCAGCCTCCATGCCTGCAGGCCAGANGACCTCCGGAAGAGCAGTCAGTGCTCTTAACCTCTGAGCCATCTCTCCATCCCCCACACTTGTATGTTTTAAAAGTCAAACAGAAAAGCAGTATTTTTGTTTGGTGTTTGGCATGTGTATGTGCATGTACAGGACCTACAAACCAGTGACTCGACTCTTTCCCAACAATAGATGTTGCTCACAGCTCAAGCATCGTCACACTTTAAGTGCATTTTTGTAAAATGCTGTTTACAAGACATTCCCTACTATAATTTATGAGATCTGTGCTGTTTACAAGACATTCCCTACTATAATTTATGAGATCTGTCTTCCAGCGAACAAAAAGCAAAAAAGGATCCTGAAGTTATACCAAAGATCACCCTGAAGTGTCAGGCACCTGCCACTAAGAGAGTCTCACCGTCTCCCTGGAGACCTACTCCTCCTGTGCCTTGGTGGAGGAGGCATCCGTCTTGGTGGAGTTCTTCTTCGAGGAGATGGTCGCCTTCTTGGGCTTGGCCGCCTTCTAGGAGAGTACGATCTGCCAAAACAAACAGAATCAGACCCCAAATAAACTAAGAACAAGGAATTTCATGGCGTAATTTCCAGTGCCACAACTTCTGCTTGTGTACACGCTGAAGGTGCACAGAAAAGTGGACTTAATATAAACGCAGAGTGACCTTCACTCTGAACAAACTGTGACACTGTTTATAACTCCATCTCCAGCATCAGCACTCACAGCCCAAAACGTGTACTCATCCCAAGGCCACAACACACCTGGATCGGGATCGATGTCGTCGTCTTGGTCTGGTATGAGAAGGTGATCGAGAACGGGTCCGAGATCGTGACTTGGAACGTGATCGAGATCTTGGTCGGGTCTTTTCCTTTTTGGAATTTTTTTCTGGAGAAGGTTCTTTGGGCTCTGGTACAGGCTCAGGCTTGGGAGCTTTCAGGATGTCACTGTGAAAATAACATTGCTTTGTTTTTTTCCTCTATTCTTCTTAGACTCCTAAGCCAACACAACTACATATACTGACCTGGTTCTCTTCTAAGGGTTTTCAAGGGCTAGCAAAATGGCTGCCTTTGATAAAGCATTTCTGGTACAAGTTTGATAACCTCAGTTAAATTCCCTGGAAGCCCACATTAAAATCAAGGAGTGGGCCAACTCCACAAAGCTGTACTCTACAATGTGACCTGCTGCCCAATGCAAATAAATTAAAAAGCAATAAATTAAAAAGCAATAAATTAACATAGATCACCTTATTCAAAAAACTTTTCAGTATCTGCAAAGACCCTGGCTTCAAACGACAGGTACACATCAGAATTCATTGAGCAACTAAGAATTTATATCCCTGCTTCACATGTGGGCAAGGACTGTGCCACTGTCCAACTGCTGGAGTCCACAAAGCCTGACCCCTGGGAGCCTTTGGAACCATGAGGGTATAGAAGCTAATGGACAAAGTCCAGTCAGGACAGCATCCCCTTACTCAACCATTGTGTGTGCAATCTGCGGACAATGTCATGTACTGCATGCCACAGTCAAACTTAAGGCAGCCAGAGAGCACAAGACAGTCCCATTAGAGAGGGAGGGAGTGACTTTTATTTGGTATAATTTGTACTTTAGCCAGCAGAGGTCAGGGGGTAAAAACTGAGAACGTGGGTCAATGACAACGCATGTGCAAAGCTCTGGGTTGTATCCCCCACTACAAAAATAAAACAAAAATCAACAGGAACTTGTCCACAGTGTATTGTGGCAAGAGGGTAGGAAGACCACATTACAATACATAAAAATTTTATGGCTGGGCAGTGGTGGTGCACGCCTTTAAGCCCAGCACTCAGGAGGCAGAGGCAGGTGGATCTCTGTGAGTTTGAGGCCAGCCTGGTCTACCAGAGCTAGTTCCAGGACAGACTCCAAAGCTACAGAGAAACCGTGCCTCGAAAAACAAAAAACAAACAAAAAATACATAAAAATTTTTAGGGAATACAACAGACAGGGCTGGAGAGATGGTTCAGCAGTTAAGAGCACTGCCTGTTCTTCCAAAGGACCTGGGATCAATTCCCAGCACCCATATGGCAACTCACAGCTGTCTATGACTCCAGTTTCAGGGGACGTGACACCCATGGCAAAACACTAAAACACATTAAAACAAAACAACGAAACAATACAAGTGATTAGGTTACCTCTAAAGCATTTTCTTCCTTATATATAATTTCAACTTTGTAATTTAAAAAAAACTTAGAAAATATCTAAAATGAAAACAATCATTTTGAATTAGCAATATCTATTTGCAGGAGGTGTAAACAGCCTACAGCGTGATTATGTAACACAATGTCAGGAACATGCCTTGTAGATGTGGCCTCCTGTACTGAAGAGTCTTTCGTTCTCACTGATGGTTCTGGGAGCTCTGGAGATTTCTCCTTCTTTTCTGGGGCAGGGGAAGGACTCCGGCTCTTGGTTCTGTGACGGGGAGATCGAGAGTGACTGCGCTTTCTCTCTCTCCTGACAGGGGAAGATCGTCTTCTAGGGGAAGGAGATCTGGATTTGCGTCTAGGATGAAAGCAAGTTTTTCAGATTTTTGAATAGGGGTATGGTGGCGCAGACAAAGGGAAAATCGAGGATTAATCTTTTAAGTTACCCACTGTTGTCTGTATCTGAGAAGTTTCACATGAAACAAGATTTCCATTTCATCTACTTGAGAGGGAAAAGGCCAGAGAGAACTAGAAGGACAAGCAGACAGAGGTAACAGCCTCGAGTACCAGTTAGAGGAGGAGGCACTGACTTGGGTAGGTGTTGGTTCTCAACTATTCCCAGTGATCTTTCAAAGACCAACTCCTCAGATGAAGATGCTTAAAGCCACCATTTCCTTAGCAAACATCAACCCTACCAAAATACAGAGTCGAGGTTCAGGCAGCTCCTATCAGAGCCGATCAGGCAGAGCCTCAAGATGCGGAAAATGGCTGGTGAAATGTAACCACAGGAAAAGAGAAATGCCAAATTCACAAAAGATGCCTTTTTTTTAAATGGGGGGGCTTCTTCCTTTGTAACTGTAGTGTGCCTAACTGAAAAGTGTTATCATCCCTAACAGCAGACGTGGTCCACCACTGGCCACACTCAGCTTTAGAAGCATTCACAGCTTCTATAGTAGGTTTTAGAATTCAGCAAACTAAAGAAAAAAAAACTCCTTTTTTCTTTACAAATTCCCACAGATTAAAATAAAAATCCTAAAAGTGAAAAGCCTAATGGAATTCTCGCCTTTCACCACAAATATAGTAGAAGCTGAACGGTGGGTTTAAAAATGTGAACCTAACAATTGTCTCATTGGAAGAAAGAAGAAAACAAATAAATGGTCTGAGGTTTGGGTTCAATACAACCATCTGAGAAAAGCAGAACAAGGAATTAGGTATATGAATGGCTAATGAGCATATTTTTAATAAAAGGGAAATGGAGTCAGAATGTAGTAACAACAAAAAACCCCAAATCCTTTACTTAAGCAAAGCAATATGAAATTTAAATTTCTTAGTAAGTAATTCACCTAAATTAGAGGTGATTATTTCAGTCAAATGATCTGTCTCAAACAAAGAGTATCACTGTGTTATCTAGGCTGGCCTAGAAGCCACACACCCCACCTCCACTGCCTCAACCTCCTGGGCAGCTTTATAAAAACATGTGCTAAAATGCCTAGCAACATAAAAGATTGCATTAGTCCAGAGGCAAACAACAGCTCCTCCAATAACGTTCTCCAAGTCCTCTAGCTGAGGAACTTCTGCCAGCGTTCCTCAACATGCACCTGTTGTCATACCTTCTTGGGCTTCGAGACCGCTCCCTTTTTTCTCTGCTACTTTCTTTTTCTTCCTTATCCCTCTTATCTTTATCTTCATCTTGTTTTTTCAGAGAAGCCAATTTTTCTTGTTCAATCTGCAAGTACACAGGTGAAAGATGAGAACACGCAATCCAAACACTATGCTGATAAATGCTAGGGCTGTACCACCCCACTAGTCCTAGGTTTTCAGATGTGCTCATGCGTTCCCATTTACAACATTTTTCACCTATCCAACTCTTGTGACTTTACAATTACTGTCTATGTGAGAATTGCATACTTTCTTGAAGTTAAAATTTCTTTTAAAGTTAAATGCACTTGTATTTTAATAATCAAAAAAATAAAGCATCTACCCAATTACCGGCTTCCTGGAAAATGGCACTCTAATTTTCAAAGGAGTGGTAAACCACAACTCACTGTACAAATATATCACAGCAAACCATAGCCATATCACAGAAGCTAAAATAGGCCAAAGGCAACAAACAGAAATTCTTAAGGCAAACCGTCAGTCCGCACACCATTTCTCTCATCAATATGAAAAGGACTATTACTTGTCTCTGTTTTATTTCTTCCTTCTTCAACTCTAGGAAAGCAGAGGGGATCCCAGCAATGTTCTCTTGTGCACTCAGCAGCAGGGGCCACAGTTCTCCCATGAATTCTCGAGCATTTTTCCCATTCAAAAATCCAGTCAGGTTGATTTGCATCATTTTGGAATCTGGATTCTGCAAAAAGACATGACAGGAAGAAAAACAGTTTACTTCGAAACCAACCAACCAACCTAAAACTCATTTAAATTAGTATTTAAGTCTATCATAAGGGGCTTAGGTACATTTATGCTCTGCTATTTTAAGTTTTCCCTAGTTGCTTCTTGGTAATGTACTCTCTAGATTATCAGTCTCCCTCCCTGAACCAAAAGCATCAGAGCAGCCTTTGTGGATCCCTAAGTATTTAGACTGTATGGCTGTTAGTGGGCCTTATATATTTATCAACTTTAAGAACAATCATGGAACATCTATAAATTCTTGCATTGACTAATAAGTATTTGCTTGGCTGGAAAACTTCCCCCAACAAGAAATTGAAAACGTACATAACACTTCTCTTTACATTACAGGTAACTTTCTCTAAAGGATCTACTATCTAGTGCTCAGTTATAAGAACAAGTTATGCATGCACTCTGTAACTTCTGAAGACTAAGCTAGAAGCCTGACTACTGCACATAAGAACCTATTACTAACAATGCCACAGATGCTCAACTGTCCACAAAACTAAGAGTCAAGATTTCTAAAAAGTAATTGGGTTTTTAAACACTAGATCTGTTGGTCAAGCAACAAGGTCCATATAACAAGCACAGCTCAATAGCACAAAGCAAGTACAGATTCCAGGTGTCTTCAGTTTCTTCTTGGAACCTTGGGGGTTTGGAATCGCCAAGTCCCCTGTAGAGAAAGATGTTCCCTTGGCTTGCTTCCGACTCCCTACTGCAACTCAACCACCTTGAGTTTAATGTTATATCATTTATCTAAATTGCAAAAGACGAACAAGCAATAATGAGTACACAACCACAAAAAAAGAAAAGATTGTTTAAAAAGTTCTAAACTTTAATCTCATGCTCACTACAAGGGGAATACTACCAGATATTTAGGTTTTAAGAGTACACTAAAATTCAAATCAGTAAAGCATTTCTCCAATAAAATCTACCACTAAACATCATTTAAAAGACATTTTCCCATGTTTCTGGTCTCAAAGTAAAATAAATATATTTTATAAATATAAAGCCCGTTCTTAAAATTAAGTCTTTAAAAACATTCAAAGCAAAATAATTACCATATTGTTTTTAAAAAATGAAATACCTTATTAGTTGGAATGATAACTGTTCTGTCAAAATTCAAGCATGAACTCTTTGGGAAAGGAGCAATGTAAAAGTAAATGCACATTGGTATATTTACCAAAAGGTTATATGGTACATCTTTCCTGTCCTTGGGATGTCATGGCAAAATAGTAAACTATGTAACAAATGTTTTTAAACACCAGTTGTATTATCTTGTATTTCATATTGGATGACAGGAACAATTATGTTAACTGGTTTTCACAGGACTGTCAACTCATCTGCCTGAAGTTTAACTAGAATGTAAACAAAATCCTGTGCCTAAATTCTAACTGGTAACCAGCTGGCTTGCAACTACAGCTGAAGAC
This sequence comes from Ellobius talpinus, assembly GCA_001685095.1. NCBI lineage: Eukaryota > Metazoa > Chordata > Mammalia > Rodentia > Cricetidae > Ellobius > Ellobius talpinus. The sequence goes on along the minus strand of LOJH01004230.1, from coordinate 5,850 downwards.
TTTAGCTCTTTTAAAAACAACATCCAATCAAATCAGAATTGCCCCTCATGCTTCAAATAAATGTCCATCTCAAAAGCTACGTTAAAGAGCAGTATACAGCTTTACCAATTGCTCTTGTGTTTTTGTTGTTGTTGTTGATGTTCGGCCACTTTACACAACTCACCTCCAAACACACACTGCGTCATCAAGGGAGTTGGGTCAGAGCGACATTGGGACACTCACTCTGCTGTGACCTAATAAGGTGATGGTGCTATACTTCAGACGCAAGGAATAACTTCCATTTTGGTTCAGGCCTTTTAAATCATAAATCACATTATCATTAGAAAATTGCTGTCAAAGTAACTTAACATGTAACAGCAAAATTACAAACAGTAAGTTTGATTTTCACCTGTGTAGCTTTCAAAACTATGCACCTTCACTAAACTTCCAGCCTTAACAGTTGTTTACAAAGTGAATTCTTTCCACAACAAACATTGTAAAATAGCCCTTCTATATTTGTATTCCACAGAAACTGAGTTTCGATAGATTCACAAATTATGCCACATATTCAGAAATAAGAGCCATCTGTGTATTAGTACCTTCACTTCCAGCTGGTTGAATATAAACTCAATCACAACATCATCTTCAAATCCAAGGATTTCAGTTACTCTTTTTGTTATCCAAGGCTTTATAACCTCCAAATTTACTTTGCTCATGTCCACCTGATGAAACATGCAAACTGTTAAGTACAAGTTCACTGCTGAAAGAACCTGAGTTATACTTCATCTAAGTATTTTTTAGCTTATGCACATTTAAAAAATTATCTACCATGCTCATTCTTTGGTTGCACTGTGCAACCACCAACTTTTATTTATTTTCACACAAGTCACAGTTCATCTCCCAAACCCTCAAATTCAGCAATTGTAAAAAGGCTTTTGTAAAATTGTAAAAAGGCTTTTGTAAAATTGTAAAAAAGCAATTGTAAAAATTGTAAACAGTCCCACCCAGAATACCTTTTTTTCTAGGCATTCTGCAAATTTCAGTTGCTTGAGGAGTTTCTTCTGCTTGTTGCTGAACCGATTATCCTGCTCCGCACTTGTTCCCTGAAGGAAGCAAACACACGTTCAAGGAATACAAGATTAAATTTTCCTTTTCTTTTTCAATTAAAAAATAGTCCCCACATGTGAAGGTCAAAGGACAAATCTGGAGAGGAGGGTCTCTCCTTCCAACACGTGGATGGATCCCAGAGATGGAATTCAGTTCATCAGGCTTGGCAGCAGACGCTTTTACCCACTGAGCCACCCTGACAGCCTTCTTTAAGAAAAATAAAATAGTTCAAGGTCAGCCTCGTCTACAGAAAGTTCTAGAACAGTAAGGGAGGTTACACAGAGAAACCCTGCCTTACCCGCCCACACACCAAAAATTAAAATAAATAAATCTTAGTTTCTTTTGTTAGCCCAGGCCAGCCCTTAAACTAACAGCAATTCTCCTGTCTCAGTTTCCCAAGTGGTAGCTTGAATCACCACACTAGTGATTTCAAAGTTCAACAAAACAAAAACCCCAAAAACTTTTAAAGTAAAGTTTCCACTTAATTTAGTTACGTCTGTACAGCCTTCTCAGCTCCCACATACAAGGATCTCACAATGCAGCAGTGGCTGTCTTGAAACTCACTATATAGACCAGGATGGCCTCCAACTCAGAGATCCACCACTAGCTTGGAGGACTGTTGGGATTGAAGGCACGAGCCACTTCCGCGGCCTAATAATCCCTTCTCTTTTAGGGCATACGCCTAGCTCCCACTGTGCTTACACTGTTCTTGTAGGAACTTTGCTCATTTTACCACATTACAATGCTCTTCTAGTTTTCGGGGATTTTTGATTTTGTTTTCGAGACAGGGTTTCTCTGTAGCTTTGGAGCCTGTTCTGGAACTCACTCTGTAGACCAGGCTGGCCTCGAACTCACAGAGTGGAACTTCAGAGATTAGGTTGTGTGTTCTCAGGACATATGGTGGACTGTTAGCAGAGCTGATACACCACACTACAGGTTTTTTACCTTCTCCAACAAAACTTTCTGTATCTGAACTCAGGCTGGCCTGCAACTCGCAGAGACCCTCCCGCCTCTGCCTTGCGAGAGCTGGGATTAAAGGCGTGTGCCACTGTCATTTCTAGGATTTTTTTTTAATGTTTGCCTATGTCTTGCCTACATTATGTCTGAACCATCTATCCAGACCCCAAGTAAAATTCTTTAGTAGCAAATAAAGGTCATGACTTTTACAGTTACAATAACCGAGTGAGTAGAAACACCTTAACTAACATTAAGATATAAGCTGTATACCCTTCTCTAAATGTAGTTGACAAATAAAGCACCTATATTTCAATATTATAAATGTACATCCTTAACAAGTCAAACATAACAGCAATATTCAGAGTAAGACTCCCGTCCACATCCATGTTGAGCTTGACATGTATGTTTCTGCAGATCTGTTTAAATGAGGACACTGAAATAGTTCAAGTTTCATCCTCCCCTCCCCAAAACAGGAGCTCTGCCTGCAAGATCACGGCACGGAGGCACAAGAGCACCCTAAGGCCACACTGTTTTAGCCTGTCACAGCTTTAAGAATGTGAACAGACAGGCAGGAAGACTGTGGCAAGTTTGAGGCGAGCCTCGCATACACACCGAGTTCCAGTCAACACAGCAAAACACTATCAAAAGAACACAATTGAAGGATGGGGACATATACCCCAGTGGCAGTGTTTACCTAGCAAGCAGGAAGTCCTGGATTTAATCCTAACACTACACAAACCAGGTAAGGTGGTGTCTGTTATCATAGGACTAAGGATTTGGAAGGTCAGACATTCAAGGTCATCTTTAGCTCTACAGTTTGAGAAAGATACAGGAAACCCAGTGAGTGTGTTTGATGGAGGTACATGCCAAGGCCAAAAATGTGGGGCACAGTGGTGCACACCTATAATCCAAGCACTTAGGAGTTTAAGGAAGACCAGAAATTATTCTCAACTACTGAGTTCAGGCCACTCAATCTCTCAGAGAGGAGAGAAAGAATGGGGTGGGGGGTGGGGACAGAGGGAGAATGAGAAAAAAATATGAATTAATGAAATCGAAGCAAGGCGAGGTGGCATACTTCTGAAATCCTAAAACTTGAACCAAGAGCAGATTGGGGTTCAAGCCAACCTTGTTACACAGCAAATCTGAGGGCAGCCTGGACTACAATAAGAGCCTGTAGGGAGAAAAACAAACACACCATTTTGAGCCCACAAAATCTAACCCAGCAAAGAACTCATTAGAGCAGCAAGGCACCAGCAGTTTACTGTTTATTTCGCCCTTCCTCCAGGCTCAATTAAATAAGGAAGTTACTGGCTCTATGATTTGAAATCTACGGACTGGCTGACTACATCACTTGGAAAGTGATCAAGAAAACTTTTGTTTGGGCTGAGAATATAGCAGAATGGCAAGAGCATTTAGCTAGCATATAGAATGTCCTAGGCACAGTCCTTAGTACTGCAACAAAGTTTTTGGCTGTGTATGGTGTCCCATGCCAGCACTCAGGGGGCAGAGGAAGGAGGGTCTCTATGAGTTGCAGGTCAGCCTGGTCTACATGGTGAGTTCAGAACCAAAAAGTTGTTTGAGAAGGTAAAAAACCTGTAGTGGTATGTCAGCTCCGCTTCTACTCCACCATATGTCTCAAGAACACACAACCTAATCTCTGAGGCAGTTTCAAGTGCAAAATTAGGGGCAAGGAATCAAAAACTAAAGCTGAAGCCTGGGGTGATAAGGTATGCTGATTTTCCTCACCTGATCATTACATGGCAAATGTGTGCTAAAATGCCACACTATATCCAATTGTGTGTAACTGTTAGATGCCAGATAACAGATCAAACCAAAGTAGGGTGGTGGAAGCACACACCTTTGATCCCAAGACTCAGGTGGCAGAGGCAGGTGGATGTCTGTGAGTTGAAGGTCAGCCTGGTCTACAGACCAAGTTCCAGGACAGCCAGAACTACACAGAGAAACCCTGTCCCCAAAACAAACCCCTATTAAAGTCACCTGGAAAGTGACCCAGAAAGGCTGTAGCTGAATGGCACACTAGGCTAAGACATATAAGCCTTGAGCATGGTCCCTAGTACTGCAAAAACAAAAAGGTTTTAAAAAAATGTTTTGGGCTGAGTGGTGGCCTATACCTTTAATCCCAAAGTTGACTAGGGAAGCAGGTTATCTATAAGAGTTCAAAGCCAGCCTGGCCTGCCTATCAAGAGCCTGTTCAACTGTCTCATCAAAAACACAGAAATTTACCTTGCATGGCTGCTGTACGTATGGGAAATGATTTACATCAAGTACCCAACACAAGAGCAGTTGTTCAGGAAATGCCAGGCACCATTTCTACCTTAAATCAGATCCCAGTTGGCAGTGTACTAGATAATTGTTCTAAAATCTTAACGCCCCCGTTTGGCCAGGTGTGAGGCAAACATCTGAAATTCTAGCACTTGGGATGTCAAGGCAGGACTCTGGGTTCAAGGCTGGTCTGAGTTAAAGTGAGCATAAGGTTTTAAAACTGCCCCTCCCCCAACAACCCAATGACAAAAACACTTCATTTAAGGAAACGCAATGATTATATTTTTTAAAACTGGACTCTTCCAGATTCTGTTCATTGTAAAGGAAAACTTCGTCTAAAATTGACTTTTCATATCACTTTACATTTTTTATTCAATCTCCTTCCCACTAGAAATAACTGACAAGGCTGGGCAGTAGTGGGGCACTACTTTAATCCCAGCACCCAGGAGGCAGAGACTGGAAGATCTGAGTTCAAGTCCAGTCTGTCCTAGCCTAGAGTTCCAGGACAGCCACAGAGAAACCTTGTCTCGAAAAACCAAACGAGAAAGAGAGGGAGAGAATTAACAGACAAGTGAAATAAGCCTTCAATTGCTTTTAAGTGTAACTTCTGTGCCCTAAGAAATAAATGTTCACTGTAATACGAAATTATAATCCTCCAAGTACGTGACTCTTTTATTGTTTGTATGATCTAATAAACAACTGGCTAAGCGCTTTAGGTTAAATGCTTGGCATAATATTGTGCCTAGCTTGCAGTACCAAGAGACTTAGAGTGCTGGAGAGGGAACAGAGGGTCTCGTTCGGGTTAGGCAAACTTTCATGAACTACATACCCAGTCCGCAAGAGGCATTCTTATTAGCACCCCTCCCTCTAATTTTTTTTTAAAAAGGTAAGCAAACTGCAAATTACAAGCTCGATCCAGGGAATGCAAAATTAAGCCGAATCACAGTTAGCTGGGATTTAAACTTTTGGTTCTGCTCTGCATTAAAAGAACCAGCAAACCCTAAAGGAAGGGATCGTTGCTACTCAACTTCTAATCCTACAAGTGTCCGTTCCCATCCATCTGGATCTCGACCTGTAGCTAATTTCCTTCAAGAGTGGATGGCTCCCACCTAATAAACTGCCTTAACGGGGGATCTGTGGCCCAACTCCAACAAGGTAACGTCCCCTGCTTGGATCTAGGCTAGAACCACCGGACTCCAAACACTGGCCGCTGGGCTGGGAAAGGGTGCGGGCAAAGAGCGGGAAGCGGAATGGATTCACGCCGTCATCTGCCTCCACCCTCGCGCACGTATTTGGCCCTAAAAAGTCTCCGATTCAAACGTTCCAATTACATATTATCTAAGTTCCCCCTCCCGAGGAGCTATCAAATTGGGCGGGAGCGCTCACGAACTCTGACCCTGCGCCTCCGCAAAGGCTTAAGACCCGGAGGGTGGACGCTAAACGTGGGGACACACAGCCGCTTAAAAAAAAAGCGCCCCTCTCCTCCAAAGCTCTCTCGGGACGTACCCCCAAGCCGTACTATCG
>LOJH01004229.1:0-33478 GCA_001685095.1 Ellobius talpinus | reverse complement strand
GGCTTGATCATCTCAGCCAGCAGTCTTGAGGCTGTTCTGAATGTAGAACTCAGAGGGCACTCCAACAGAGATCCTCTGAAATGTTGGATCATCTGGGCATTCACTCCTATCAGAGATTTTTAAAGGGGTCGTCCTTGATCAAACCTGATTTTTCTTAACAAAGAATGAATCCACAACCTCTCATGGAAACAAAAGCAAAACCTCTTCTCCAAAGTAACATATATTTTGGCTTAAAATTTGAAGTCAAGGTATTTTCAGAATATATATGTTGGATTAATCCAGCAGCATTTATAATCAAATGTCTTTTAGCAGCTGTTGCCCCTTCCTCAGCCATCAAACAATTCAAAGACAGCACAATAACATACAGTATCTAGATTCTCTGGGTATTTTACATCTTTATGTGGTTTTATTTTAAACTGTATTTGTTTTATTTTTATTTTTAAGTTTTGGTTTTGTGAGACAGGAGTCTTCTATGTATCTTTGGCTGTTCTGGAACTCACTCTGTAGACCAGGCTATCCTTACTCACACTAGGTGCCAAATGATGCAAGATTAATAAAAGCTCAGGGCCAGAAATTGGGGTTCAACATGAAGATCTAAAAAGCAAAACAGCCAGTGTCTGACTTTTACCTTGACCTCAGTTTGAAGTGGCAATCCTGCCTCCAGAAATCTCAGAATGAGACTTTGTTTTCAGAGCTGTTTCCTCCCACTTTATAATCCTCTCTAGGGCTGGGATTAAAAGTGTGCAACACTGTGATTAAAGGTATGCACTACCTGGTTTCTATGGCAACTAGTGTGGTTACTGGGATTAAAGGTGCATGTTGTTATGGCTACTGGGATTAAAGATGCATGCCATTGTAGTTACTGAGATTAAAGGTATGTGTTACCATACCTGGTCTGTAAGGCTGACCAGTGACACTATTTCCCTTTCAGATCTTTAGGCAGTCTTTATTTATTAAAATGTAACTGAAATGCTACTATGGAAGGCAAAACTTAGGCAAAGCCCATTTGTTCATTCAGCTAGGTGCTTCCATCCATCACATTGTGGAAATGATGCTTACAGATGTAGGTGAGAGACTTTTACTCTGCAGTTAGAATAGACTTCCGGAAGAGATATCTTTGCTGGGTCCCCACACCCTTCTGAAAGGCCTGATAGGGTAGGGAAAAATCTTTCCTTCCACGTTGAAATTTAGAAAAAAAATTAGACACCTGTAATTTGGCAGTTTATAATCTGGTTTGGAGTGTTACTTGTTGAGCAATGCAGACTTTGACGTCAGAGAAACTGAAGTCCAAGTCCATTCTTGTTTTCTTACTAATTCTCCACACTACAGAACATATTGCTGCCAAGAAAGACAAAACAACATGCCCCCAGTCTCTTTTAACAAGTATGAAGAAATAAGTAGAAGAGTTGAAGAATTAAGAAAGCCTGTTACATATAAGATCCCACACATGTGATCTTATACTTTTTGTGGCAATATGGGACACAGGGGAATGATCTGCATCATAGCTATGGCCAACGTATCTCAAGTGTGTCCTTCTCTATATTTAGCATAGTCAACCAAAGAGAAAATTTGGAGGCAGGGGAGAGAAGAATTCTGATTATCAGTAAGACCTTACTAGGAGAGGGAAGGACGGAAAATCTGCATTACTCATGGCCCCCACAATGCCACCTTCCCAACCTCTCTCTTTCTTTCTCTGTTCTCCAAGTGCCTTCTCAAAGCCACTGATTTCAGAAGGGTGTCTGCTCCAAATTAGCCTTCAAAGGTTGCTCCATCTATGTGGCTCTCAAAATGACCTCCTGTGTTTTGCCATGATTAATTTTTTGTTCATGCATTTAACTCTTTATAATAATACCACACTGCTTTTATTTGCTCATTTTTGTATTAGGTCTTTTATTTTCCAGTTTTAGTGATGGAAGATTGATGATAAAAAATTGACTCTACTTAGGAAATAGACATACTTTGATATATGGATACACTGTGAAATTATTGCCACAATCAAGCTAATTAACATATCCATCATTTCACATGGTTACTTGATTTTTATAATGAGAACACTTGAGACTTACTCTCTTAGCCAACTTCAGGAATATAATACATTATCTCCACATAAGCAGCCCCAGCAGAAGACACAGAATTCTGCTGGACTTTCAGACTCCCTGGTGTCCTCTTTCTAATGACATGCCTCTGGTGGCTCAGTCCTAGGGGTGTTTTGTAGACTCAACCTTAGTCAAACCATTTCGTTGCTTCTTCTTTCCCATAATTTATGGCTGTTGTAATAGTTTACTTCAGACAAGTACGCATTACAGACCTACTGAATACCCTAATAGTCATTAAGCTTGATGACATAACTATGAATAGGAACAATACTGTTGCCCGTCATAGTCACTCATGCTCCTTTTCCATGTCTTACCCACCCAAATATAAACTCTACCATTTCCCTTCTCCTATTATTCCCCATATGTAACAAGATCTCAAAAAAATAACTCGTGGACACATGAATGAATGAATGGAAATGTCAAGAAAGACTCTGGAAGAGAAATCCTCTGTGGATTGCTGCCTCTTTCGTGTACTTCATAAAAATCACATAAAATCCAAACTTCTCCAAGCTCTGCCTTTAGGCTCTGCAAAAAACGTGAGAGGGAATCTCTCTCCTCATTAATTCTACCTCGTTAATTACCTGTTCGAGGCATATATGTGGGTGATGTGAGCAGGCAATGGTTTCTGGTGCTGGTTGAGGACTGGGTCTCCTGCAAATCTCCCTGTGTCTGCTGTAGAAATCATTGCTCAATTGGACAGCACTGGTGACAGCTCTCTCTTTACTGTCAGTCTTCACTTGGCTCAAGGGTGTAACTGGGAAGATATTTCCAATAACATTGACCTTTTCAAACACTTCGCCTTGTATCATAAAAATTTCAGGATTTTCATCTCTTCCAGCATTAGTTTGTTCATTAAATGTGAACCCGGAGCTGGGCAGGAGTGCATGCCTTTAATCTCAGCACCTGGGAGGCAGAGCCAGGTGGATCTCTGAGTTCAAGGCTAGCTTGGTTGCAGAGCGAGTTCCAGGATGGACAGGTTACACAAGAGAACCCTGTCTCAAAAAACTGAAAAGAAAACAAGAAAAATATTCTGAACCTGGGCTCCAGCAATAACGGAGTCCAGTGAGATCTTTATAGAAAGCTTTTAGGCAATTATCTGTGCATCATATTGCACTACTTCTGTTCAATCTTCTATGTTCCTTATGATGCATGTGCAAATGTGTGTGTGCGCGTGTGTGTGTGTGAAAATATGTGCAGGAGTCTGTGGATGCATTAGGTGCGCATATGTGTGAAAGACAAAGGTTGACCTTGGATGCCATCCTCAGGAGCCACCTGCCTTGGTTTTCAAGCCAGTTTTTTTACTTGTCATCTGGCTGGCAATGAGTCCCAGGGATTCTTTTGTCTCTACCTCCCCATTGAAAGGATTACAAGTCTGCACCACCATGCCCAATTTTATTCAGTGTGGGTTCTAGGAATCAAACCCAGATCCTCATGCTTGCATAATGAGCACTTTACTAAGTCATCTCCCCACACTGAGTTTATGATCATCTAGAACTCAAAGATGACACCTTGTTGATCTTATATCTACTATTGTTGCTAAAGTACCCACCAAAATCCTCAAGTGTTCTAGGTATGTAAACAAAATGGCAATGATACACATCCTATGTGCCTGGAGGGAGAACTCAGCCTTTTTAAGTTTGGTCATATCACAAAAATTGTTCCAAACTTAAATTGTTAGCATCAGACACTAAACCTCGATGGGTGACCCCTTTAAAGTATAAACCAAAGTGTCAATGCTCCTAGTTGGCCATCAGCCTCCTGTTGGTCATTTCTGTCTGTTTCCCTTTCTTCAACATCAATACTTGCTACAACAAGAAAATCAACCAGGAGAAGATCTATAGCTCAACAGGGTGGACTAAACGGTGCTTTCCACTTTAAGACAAAGAGTGAAAGCAAAGCATTCAATAATTGACTCTCCATCGGCTCATCTGTTTCTAACAGGCCATCAGGGTGACAGATACAAAAACAGTTGGCCATGAACAACACCTCCTGCTGCCTGAGAAAGATGCCTCTGTGTGTGTCTTTATTCAGAAACAGACATGAGTGTGAGATGAGCACATTTTTCACAAGCTCAGTGCAACACAGCAGATCAGGGGCTTTCAAACAAGCTCAGCACTCGCGTGTGTTTACTTTGAAGGATAGAAAAAGGATCAATACTTCATTAGCTGTAGGATGCGAGGATGCAATGAAAAAGCCTATGAAAGAAAGTGAAGGCACAAACAGAGCAATAGAAACACGCTATCAAAATAATGACAAAAATTAGAGAGATGATGCCAGGCATGGAGCTGGTGGCATTTTCTTGTAATGTGGTTCAAATCGTTCATTGGCTTCTATGTTCAGATGTTGTAGGTATCAACATAGAGACAGAAAAGTGACAAGAATTGTCTAAGAGTACATGAAAAGAAACATGGATTAGAACCCAGGAACCCCAATTAGTCTTGGCCTAAAATTACATCTGGTAGCCACAGTATTCATAAATACTAGTGAATTCTTTCAAGGTCTCCTAGCTTGGACTGTCTCCATCTGGGAACTGAAGCTCATTCTCACTATTCTTCAAGCCATTTCATTCCAAATTACACTCCTTCTGTGGATCTAAGTGGTGAAGATATTTCAGGTCATAGGTGAAATGGAATCAACCTTGTATGTTCAATTCTGAAAGTAAATGGGAAGAGCAAGGACTGAGGATTGGAACATTTATATTTGAATTCTGACTTGGCAAACAATATCAGCATAGCCAGCAGTAATTCTAACAGCTTCAATTTCCTATACAGCAATGACCAGAAATATGAGCATGAAGAGCAGTTTGTAAGGTTCAACTGGAAGAACTTATCCTAAGGATCTAGTATAGTACTTATATATATGATCTCTCCAACAATATGTATGCCATACCCATTCCAGGGATAGGAGAGCAAGGTCTATATCTAAATACAGTATTATGAGATAGATAACTCTATCTCTCTCATAGACACTATCAGGATCTAAGTAGCTGCAATTAAAAATGACTTAAATCTGTGGCACTTGGTGAAGAGTACATTTAGAAAATACGTAAGAAACAGTTAAAAAGTGAATCTAGAAATATCATCCTCTGTTTCTAGCAGTGTGAAATCCATCTGCACGGAGGATCAAAGCAGCCTTGGTTCCTTGTGGAGGTATGTGACTTTGTTGGAAAGGCTCAAAATGACATTGTATTTGGAGAGTTTATATGGTATTCATGACATGTCCACCTGCATAATTATACTTATATGTAATAAACAATTATGTTAGTGACAATGATTGCAAAGGGAATTGGCATCATCCTGGTTTGGATTTTAATACTTGATAAAAGTACCATGAGACAATTACCCATAATTCTTTTTTATTCTCATTTTCCCTAAAGGTGAGTGTTGTGATAAACTGAAAATCACAGACCACACTGTGGCTCTTGCCCTGTCAATCAGTGAACTGTGAACTCATTACTCCCACTTCGCTTAGATTCTGTTGGCGAAACAGAGGGGATGACACTATGTCCTCACTCTTCCACGTCAGTCTGAACTTAATGGTTGTATAAAATACCTAAGTGCAGACTTGAAACTGTTAGCCAGGGGACCATTCACTCTTCCATAGGCTCTAAAGTATTCTTATATATAGGATGCCCTATACTTGTGGGACTTACACACTAGTGAATGATCCAGGAACCAGTTGAGAGCTGGTCAGGATGTGAGGAGTCCCAGAGAGAAACGTGGTTGAAGAATTCTTCTACAGGCTAGAGGATGCTTCCTGGAAGGACAGACATGCAACCACTGAGAGCATGAACAGAAGCAATCTGTTAAGCAGGAGAGTTCTGGGTGACAACAGGAAAAGGAAGAGACCCAGGTGGAAAGAGTTTGGTAAACACAAAGGCAAGAAGCAAGACAGTATGCATTAGTCCAGGGAACCAATTGGTTCAGCTGCATTACCGTTTTTAAAGGGAGAAACTACATAGAGATAGGATCGGCTTCTACTTGCTCTCCTAAGCCATCTCAGCTTAGGATATAGAAATCTTAAACTATTTTAAACAAATAACAATTATGATTGTCCTCATAAATCACATGTCAATTACTCTGATAACTCAGATGCTGAAGTTCTCTGTCAGGAGCAATGCGCTGACAAACTCGCCCAAGATCATTATATTTTTCCACCCAAACAGGAACCCTTTCAGCTCTTTTTGCCCATGTTTTAATCGTTTTGTGAACCGCTTCAACTACTCTCATGCCTGTGGTGTTAGTCTGCCCTCAAGAGTAAACATCTGAGGACAGTGTATGGGGGGGTCAAAGCCGCTATTCATGAACTAAAAACATCCTTTTGGTAAGAAGTTTTATGACCACCTTTATCTCTTTTTCTTTGATTGCCAGCAGTTGTGTAGAATGCTAGAGGGATGTTTGAGAGCTCACCTCTCCAGCTCTTCATGCTAGCTTAGCAGACCACATTATCTTTTGTTCTGGCTCAGTTTAATACGGTCTCTAACACATGAGGATGATTCTACTGGTGTTGGAAAACGCAGAAGAGGAGAAAATCAAGAGTGTGGATTATAATTGCAGCTTTCTGAGTCTCAGTTCTCTGAGTTTTCATCAAGAAAATATGTGGGCCATTTTTCCCACTGAAGCATGCCAGTAGTCTGCCCAGAAGGTTCTATTCTGTAGACATTAAACACCAGGAAGTCCAATATTCTTGGCCCTTTCCAGGTCTGTGTTTCTGTGTCTCTCTGTGTGTCTGTGTCTCTGTCTCTCTGTCTTTCTCTGCTTCTCTCTGTCTCTCTGTCTGTCTCTGTTTCTCTCTGTCTCTCTGTCTCTCCATCTGGGCAGGAATGACATGGTTTCATCAATGACATTATAATTTGAGGGTTCATGGGGGAAATGATGACACATCTACCTCAACCTTGTTTTTTGCCCCCTCATCAGTGGGAGGCCTACTGGGTACCTTGTTCTCTTTCCTACAATGTATCTTGCAGTATTTCTTCATCATCCCCGAGGTGATCCATTGGTCCATTCCTTCCTCCCTATTCTCATTTTCTTGAGTGAATTTTTGCAATTCTTGAAAAGAACATTCTTCCATGTTCTTGAGGTACAGCTGCTTCTGCCATGTCCAGAATATCTATTCTCATTAAGAATGACCCATGACTGCTGGGGTTTGCATATGAGTTACACGGCCCAAGAAGACCTTTACCTGTAACAAAAGCTGTTCTTCTGTTCTTCCATTTTTGTTAGAGATGCCTTTTTATCTTGGTGGGTTTAGAATTCAAGCTCCAAAAGGTGATATTATTTGTGAAGACCATTGGCCTCCTGAAAGTTGCTGAAAAGTAAACTACTCTTGTTCCCTAGGGACTCCTCAGTGGGGACATGTTGGCTGAATCTCAATCCCATCACTATGATCTGGGGAACCCAGAAATGGGACCTGTTACCCAGGCTGATCAGGCCCAACTGTGCATGGATATTTGGAATGTTGGAAACTAACGGAGGACTAAAATCACCTGGCCCCGGGGAAGTGTAAATTTACCCAACCAAAGCATTACAAATATCACCCCAGCCTCCACTGCTGGTGTTACAGTGTGTAGATGTGACCTAGAAGTGCTCAGCTGAGCTGAGACAGGCTTCCCAGGCCTTGCAAAGGGCACTCCTGTGATTCACAGCCTCCGAAGCTGGGGTACTGGGCACTGAGTGTTAGAAAGCTGTTTCAGGGACCCAAGCTCTTTCAAACTTATTCTTGCCTTCTGAGGTGCAGGGGTGCTAGTCAGGGTACTGGTTTTGGCTCTAGTGAACAGAATTTGAATCATGGGAAATGTGTCAATCCCTCTCCCTGCTCCCAACATTGCTGTTGTAGAGTGAATTAAGAGACTTCCTCAGATAATGAAAAGGTGAATTAAAAGGGGTAACAGAAAATCACATTTCTAAAGCAATACATGTTTGACAATTAAAAGGGAAATTGCCATCATGCTGACTGCTGTTCGTACCAAGGTATCTGTTGTAACATCTGGCCTGTGGATGGATCTCTGTGTCCCCAGCACTCTTTCTGGTAACACTTGGTGATGGTTTCTAATGAAGATTGTCTAACTTTGCACATGATGTGAACAATAACGTAATACTCATAAGAAAAGTAAAACCACCCCTAGTTCCAATAATGAATCAAAATACCTTCTATTTTCTGTTGTGTCCTTGAACTTAATAAAGTATATTTTTTAAAATTTTCATCTCAAAATAGTGGCAAATATAAGCATTAAAGCCTGTCCCAATCAACTTGAATTGGCCATTTGCTGTGTATAAGATTTCAAAACATGTTATATGCATTATAGCTATATAAAGTTCTTGTTTGTCATTAAAATGTCAAAGGAGTAGGCCAGGGTTCTTGTTGCTTTGACAAATGCTTAGCATAAACTCAAGAGAGATGGATTCTAGCTCATGGTTTTCTAGATTCCATTGTTTCTGAGCTGTGGAGAGACAGAGGATCCTGAGAGAAGAACATGGGGGCAATGCTCCTCATCCCCGTGGGACCAGGAAGCATAGAAGGAAACAGGAGGGGGGACAGAGACAAGGTGACCAGTAGAAAGCACACCACAATGATCTACTTCTCCCAACTGAGTTTCACTCCCTGCAGGCTCCCCCACCTTCCAAAAGTGTCAGAACAGGAGTCTATGTAGGAATCTTACACTCAATTCACAACTGAGGAGATTTCAAAGAAAAAGACTTTTCAAAGCTTGTGATCTAGGGCCTCGATAGCTGTGCATGGAAGGTTCCTCCAGGGGAAAGAACTGGAAGCTAATTCAATGGGTAGCCTTACCTACAGCCCAGTAGACTGCTAGTGTTAGCCTGGAAGCTGCCTGGTCACTTTGCTCTGCTTCTGCAATGAGTGCAAGGTCCTTTCCTCACATCTTAGGTGTGTGCCATTTAGTTTTTCAGTCTCTGGAGAAAAGCCATGTTCGGATCTTTTGTGGAAACCATCATGAGATGGATCCAATGCCATTTATAGTTTACTTAGTTTGTTTTTCAGGGACAGTAAAATTTGGTGATCAGAAAGACTATATTATATTATAATGTTCAGTAAAAAGTACTTCCTAGATTCATGGGAGAAATGTTTCCCTAATGCAGGAAGCTGAGAGGAGGCCCTGAGTGAATGTGTATTATTGACAAGGACCAATGCCTTAGGCCCAGAGGATTGGCAAAGCCTTCCTCTTGTCATTGTGTAATGTTGACAGAGTACACAGAAAACATTGATCACAGCATTCTCCTCCAGGATGTTTACAGAGACCTCCTATGGAGTCTAGTTAGCTTCTTCCCCTGTGCTTACATAATAAAGTCACTGAGGTTCTGGGCTGTTGTGTAAGAGGTGTGTTCCACTCAATCCCAGGTTTTCTGTGCTTGTGTCTGTCTTTTCTTTATCCTTTCTTCTTCATAGTCAGGTTTCCAGGATCAAGCCTTGATGGACATAGAACTATATAGGATTTTTCTTGCTTAGTCACATGATGTACTTGGGTCAATGAAATAGGAAGTATTGACATACTTCTGTGTGACACAGGACCTAAGATGAGAGTCTCTGGAAGTCCCACTGTCCCACAAGCTCTTTTGCCTGCCTGCTCTCCACCTAGAAGATGCCTCATTTAAGAAAGTCTCCTTTGCTGATAGTCCTGGGATGAGGAAAGGAGCCAGGTCACCCTGAATGAACCCATCTTTTAGAACATAGCTTGTGCTTAAAATGATAGGGAAAAACAGCAGTTGTTTTAAGTCACAGAAGCATTGAGGGTCTGGGTTACATCATATCTTCAGAAACATTTAGAAACTCAAAGAAATCAGAGGGACCAGTGAGATGGTTCGGTGAATAAAAGCGCTGCCTGTACAAGCGTGACAACCTGAGTTCTGTCCCAGAGTGTGTGGCAGAGAGAGAGAAGCAATGGCAGACAGTTGCCTTCTGACCTCCGTATGTTTAACCTCCCAACTGTGTGCTATGCATACAAAAATCACACCTTGCCACACATATAAATAAAATAAAAAACTTTAAAGGCAGAAGAAAAGACAGAAAAGTAGGCTGTAATAGGTTTTTTTTAGGGCTTCAGTAATCTGAAGAGGTTTTTTTTTATTGTGTTTGAGCTAGGTACCACTTACTATTTTCAATATGGCTAATGTATAAAATATTAAATTACCCATTTTCATCATTTTTAAATGTTCAGGTAAGGAGCATTAAATACGTTCTCTGAACTGTGTAAAGATTACCCCGTCCACAGCATTTTGCCATTCCAAATGGAAATGCTACACCTAGTAAAAAATTACTGAACTCTTTTTAAAAGAAAAAAGGGCCATTCGCATACTTTTGAGTGCTTAACATTTTATATGTGTGCCAAGGTGGCTGATTAAAATATTTTCATTGATGTTCATTCTGCACTTCCCCTGACCCTGATTCAGACTGTGCAAAGAATTTATTTCTGAGATAAAAACACATCTCCAGCCCTTAATGTCAATCTTTGTCCTTTGTCAAGGTCTAAGCTCACTGGAAAGCCTCTCTGGGGAAGACAAGAGAAAAGGGAAGCTACAGGGACAAGGAGAGAAGGCCAGGAAACAACCAGAGAGCCTGAAAGGAAGAAACATGACTGACTTGGGTCTGGGAGGAGATGACTATCCACACAGATGAGGATTCAGCATCCCACCTAGCAGTGGACTCATTTAATTTGACTTACAAAAGGTAGAGATGCGTTAGGGACAGAGAGATGCCTGACAAACTGGGCATGGAAGGTGCATCTGTCATTTTAGTGATGCAGGGAGCAGAGACTTGAGGATCCGAGGATTTCCTGCTATTAGTCTAGCCCAGGGTTCTGTGAGACCCTCTCCTAAGAGAGTAAGATAAAAAGTGATAAAGCAGGACATCTGGACAAGAAATGTCCTCCAGTCCTCCTGGGCTCATGGGCGAGCACCTACCTGTATGTGTATGTGTGAACACACACACATACACACACACACACTCCACACACCAATAAAGAAAAAGGAAAGAAAGTAGAGTTGTGTGCCTGAGTTTGTTGGTCAAGTGTTTAATATTTAGTCACTGAAACCTTTTGTGAGGATGCTCTATGAACATTGCTTTTCACCAGGGCTAAAAACAAAACTGAGAGTTGGGCAATTTCAGTAAGGCAATTCTTTTAGAGGCCAATGCAGCTGGTCATGCTACACTCCTTACTTCTCAGAAGACAATCAGAAAGATTCTTCAGAGCATAGACACCTATTTGAAATGTCATTTAATTAAGTCTATTATCATAAAGGACAGAAGTTACCAAGGTTGTTGTTAGTAATTATTATTATTATTATTATCTATTTTAGTTAGGGTTTCAATTGCTGTGATGAAACACCATGACCAAAGCAACTTGGGAAGGAAAATATTTATTTGACTTACATGCTGCTGTTCATCACTGAAGTCAGAACGGAACACAAACAGGGCAGGAACCTTGAGGCAGGAACTGATGCATAGGGCATAAAGGGTTGTTGCTTACTGACTTGCTCTCCATGACTTTCTTATAGAACCTAGAACCACCAGCCCAGGGATGGCACCATCCACAGTGGACAGGGCCCTTCCATGTCAATGCTAATTAAGAAAATGCCCTACAGGCTTGCCTGTGTACAGCCTAGCCTGATCTTGTGGAAGAATTTTCTTAATTGAGGTTCCCTCCTCTCAGATGACTTTAGCTTGTGTCAAGTTGACACAAAACTATCTAGCACAATATATATGCCACAAATGAAAGACAATTTGCCAGATTAGACTTTCAGGATTTTACTGGTGTGGAAGCCTAGTTTTAACTACAGATTCTGCTTTGTCCTGATCCTGGAATCTGAAGTGCCTTCCTGAGATGCTCGCTGCTCAGGACCGATCTCTCTCTCTCTTTTTTTTTTGCTTCTACTGTAGCAATTATATTTCCTTTAAGTCAATTTTAGGTAGAAATTAGTGCAGTAAATTGATCCTTTTGATTTATTTAAAATAGGCATGATTTATTGTTTCAAGGTTTATTCAACCATGCTGAAATCATAGGCTTTGGTTACATGTTGTGTTGTGTTCATCCCTGTAACTCATAAAATATCCTTCTTTAATGCTAAGTAGCTCATGGTCTGGTTGGGTGGGCATGGACCAGCCCACAGTTAATCACTTTGTTAGCTAGTTGGCAGATCTCCAAGTTCTTCTAGAAGACAAAAAGGAAAGAGCTCTTGTTCCTTTACTCTATTCATTTTTAAAATGATATGGAAAATATAAGTGGAACATGAACCTTCAAAGTGATGCCGTTCCCATCTCTGAACAAAGGTGGGGGTTTATATGCTAAACATTGTAGTTATATTCAATAGGAACAACTGGCCCAGAAAGTAGGTCTCACAAATTCAGTATTTTGTGACATCCATAAAAAGTTTCTCAACATTTTGAAGGCCTTGAGCCTCTTTAGAATGCCAGTGAAGTCCTTGGACCTTCTGCCTATGAGTGGAAAGGAATGTATACAACGTACCCATATTTCCATATAGCTAGGCAGATATATGTAAAATCTGCATTCAGTTCTTGGGACAGCCTGGAGCATCCTGATGTATGTCCTTGGAGACCCCAGTCATCCATGTTCCCCTTCTTTAAGCAATTGTGGATACAATTAATTGCACAAGGTAGTCTTAAAACTAGAAGTCAATTTTAGTTCTTAAGATACAGAAATACAGTTTCAAACTGTCTAGGTTTTTTATGTAGTAGGAATGACTTGAGAGAAATGTTTTTTAAAGAGTTTTCACATGACAGTCTTGTCTCATCTTCTGAATGGGAACTGTCCCTTTGTTTATAATGAGACAAAATTGCTCTTATTATTTCCTAAAATCATTATATCCCAGGACTGTCTCCCATAACCTGTCATTTGAAGTCTCTCTGATCTATTTGATCATTTAAAAACTTCTAGGATAGCAATATTCTGTTTAGTGACTAAGGTTTCCTTCTGAATACATGAAATAAGTCTATATTTCATTTTCCAATATGTCGAAGGGACTCTGGGTTCTTTTTTCCTTTTGATGGAATCAACTGAATTCTCAAAGAGAACTGAGCAATTTATTGTTCCCATATAATTCTTTTCTCTCTCTGCAGAGATGGCATGGCAATTATCCTGATTGGAGATGTGCCAAGAGCGTACTTACATTGCGCTTTAGTGATATTTTGGAATGAGACTTCTATTTTGTAGAATGCATAACAGCATCACAAGATTATTTACTTCTTCAAAACTTTTTCTAGTATTCTGCACCCGTGAGACTGAGTGACGCTCCTGCTCCACTCTGATGGGCTTTAGACAGACTCTGGCATATCTGCTCATGCTCAATGCCGCTGGAGACACTGCCCTGCAGACTGAAACCTCTAGGTTCATGATTGTGGAGCACCAGAGCCTAGGATTTGAAACCACTGGAGGGCAGGTGACACCAATAAGGAAGACTGTGTCAACCAGGCAGAGAATAAAACGTTCCCCTGGATGCAGCATGTAGAAGCACCATGAGGAGGAAGAGGTGGGGTTCCTGAATTATGTGAGTAAATGGAGCAGAACAGAAGAGGTGAGAAGCTTCGTTGGCAGTCAACACAACAGAACTTTCTGTCTTGCACGATTTGAAGTTAACATTAGAACATCAGTTGCAAGTGTGTGCCTTGAATCAGGAAGGCTCAAGAAGAGGAGGGAATGGAGAGGAAGGAGCAGAGGAAAGAGGAAGGAAAATTGAATATTTCCCTATGAAAAATCACTAAAGAGGAAAGATTGAATCAGAGAAGGAAGAAGTGATAGCATCCCAAATCTTGGTAGGAATTTAAAAATAATTTCTTTCCGACCTTCTAGCAACTGCGCAGCCCAACTTGTTGACAGTGGCTATGGAATACTATGGGCGGATGTTTGCATATATTTAATATGCATTATATGTGTTGTTCCATCTTGATGCATTGTTCCTCACCTTGGTTTAAGCCATGGAGCCATCCATTCTTTAGAGGTAGTTGTTGCAAGACCACCAGCAGAATTGTCAGAACTGTACTGGTGCTAGCTTCTGTCCTTGAACTGAAAGAAAAGCATTGGTCCTCTATCTGACCTGGGAGCATGAAGCTCCTGGGTAAGGGCAAATTGAAGTTTACTTCCTGTTCCAAGTCTCAGGAGCTTAGGTGCAGGCTCACCTTGATCTGAAGACAATATTTCTGCTGCAAGTCTCAGTTTCTACCTCCAGCCCTCTCTTCTTTTTGTTTCCCTTGCCCTTTGCTGGGTACCCACAGTCTTCTGTGGTCTACTATGCACTCCATGGGAGAATCAAGCAGCCCCTGCTCCTGGTGGAGTAATGAATTCTGGGGTATTTGACCCATTCAATGGTGACTTAAGAATCTGGTCCACCTGCATGCTACAGTCTGCATGGTTACCCAATTGTATGCTACAGTCTGCATGGATACCCAATTGTATCCTAAGCCTCCTTGACTCTCCAGGACATCCACTGTTCTTAGTGTGAACCTCAAGTCCTTCAAGGCGTTTTATGGCTCTTAGGTTCAAGACCTTATCTGAGTGAGAGCAGGCACTAAAGAGTGGATTGGAGAGTGGAAGGGATTGCGGGGCTGAAGTCCTTGAAATGCATGAGCCCACACTTTTCATCTATGAGAGATTTCTGATTCCCATTGTCAGAGACCACTGTCCCTTTGTTGTCTGCCCTTTCCTCTGTCACGGTGAGTTTGAAGCATGTGCTGCTGACATTCCTGAAAATTCAGTCTTACCATCTTTGTTCCAGTCACAGTAGGTAGCTGGTCCTCTGGTCAGTCATGGTTTCTTCCTGCAGCTGTGGTAAAATAAAACAGGCGAGTTGAATTTGTTTACATCTACACTTACATACTTCTCACTGGGGAGGGGCTTAGTGGCACAGCACTTGCTTAGCATACATAAGTCCTTGGGTCCAGTCCACACACATTGAACCCCCTACCCCCCCGCTCCCTGCAAACCAAATAAATAAAATAAAATTACATATTCTTAATGAAAGTCTATATAATCAGTGTCCAAAACCGTCTGAAAGTCTGCTACATGGAGCAGAATATAGAAGACATGGGCATCTAGTGAGCCACTTCGCCTGTCAAATTGAATGCTAAATCTTTTATGAAGAGATTCCTATGTAATCTCACAGTGACCCTTGAAGTGAACAGATTGTTACAATCTCGACAGAAGAGAGAGCTGAGGTTTGAGAAGGGGAATCCTATAAAAGTCAGGGTTTGCTCTATGTGGCACCAAACATATGCGATACTGTGATACGAGGATGGAAAACCCCAGGGATTACCAGCTTGGGCCACACAAAGAAAGCTTCCAGTTGCTAGAACTGTCTGCGAAAGTAATACGCTCTCTGCTCCTGGAAATCATTTGTAATCCAAGGCTAGAATATTATTTGAAGGAGTACTACAGAGAAGTTCAAGGACAAGGATGTTAAAGTTTGAAGGATTCCCCTCTAATCCCAGAGTTGCCTCGGTGCTGTACCTCATCGTGCGTGTTTCCACATGCTGATTTACCAACCTGACCATTATATAGACTGCTGTGTTTATAGGCTCTGATCTGTTCACTAACTCACAGTGGTGTATCAAGTTCTCTGTCTGGGTCGGTTTCACATGGACATAGGACATTTAGTCATTTTTTGTTTTCAAAAACAATGCTGAGTTTTGTTAGAAATAAAAAAAAAATGATTCCAAAGTAAAGGTCTTTGGGATCCAAGTACAAGTTAGAAGCCTATAAAGAAGCTGCCTTGGAGTTCCCTTTGCAGTTCAACATTTTTGTTTTGATATTTTTCTCCTGTCTGTCTGACTGTCTGTCATCTATCTATCTTCTATCTTACAGAAAATATCCTGCCCACCACCCCTGCCCTCAACAGGCAGACACTCCTAGAAACTACTTTTAAGAGTGTATGGGAATATTTCTTAACCCTAGACAGAAGAATGGCCAGAGGCCAACACTCATTTGAGGGGCTCTTCCCTCTTCATTCTTTCTGGCTGGTCCATCGCCAGCCCCTGCAAAGGAAGAATCTCATTAAGAAGCACATTAATGCATGACTGGATTCATTCAAGAGACTTCTGAGCTGCCCAGCCCTAAAGAACAGCCAGGAAGTACCTTTGTGTTTCACAGAACATGGTGAACTATGCACTCTTCCTGAAAAGAAGTAGGTGTCTCAGTAATTCTGTTTATTTCAGAACGCTGAACCCATTTCAGTAAATGAGCCAGATCTCCTGTGCAGTGGCTTTGCTTCAGACAACTCTGTCCTAAAGTAGGTATGGTTTTTCTTTGAGTCCCTTTTCACATGACTGACTCCCTCCCATGACTCAAGCTCTTAGTGTAGAACACCCAGCTCCTGCTTAGCCATAACTGGACTGGCTTCTGTCTTTCCTCAGTTGAAGATGGGATAATAGAGAGTACTGGCAGAGTTCAGACCACCCAGTCCCATGGTGACGGTACTTAAGATATATCTCAGGGTACCTTTGTGCTTCTGTCACAGAGCACCTGGAGCTGAGTGACTTATAAAGACTGGAAATGCTCTCTTCAGACTTTTCAGGCAGAACATTCTGATGAAAGTGGCAGCAGAGGTAAAATCCGGGAGAACCAATATTTCTCCCAAGATGGCATCTTGAAAACAGCATCCTTCAGAAGGAAGGGACATAGTGTTCTCATATGGCAGAAGGTCAGAAGACAGCAAAGCCACCATAAAAGTCCCAGTAACCTGTTTACAAGGGCAGATCCATCAAGGCCTGAAACGCTTATTGTAGCCTCACTTACCAATGTTTTGTCTTGGGTATGAAGTTTCTCGCACAGATTTAAGAAGTAGTGGAGCTATCAAACCCAGCAACACATTTTTAGTAATTGACACTTATTCTAGGGCACCGTGGATAGGTCCATTAGCCCTCTTAGAAGAGAAACTTAAGATATATGTGGATGGAATGTCTTTCAAGGCTTCATATAATGATGAGAAAGTCAGCATTTTGTCTGACTATGCTAGACTCCAAATTGTTCTGAGCTGCACCGTCTCCTGTGAGCTGACCCACTGGCCTGACAGTGCGGCACAGCATGTTAACAGAGCTACTTCCTGTGTTTCCTTTCCTTTTACATTTATTTAGTACCTCTTTGAGAACAACATACATAGATACTCCTATCTTTGCCCCATGCCAAATCTGCACATACAACCTTTTGAGTCCATTTGACATTGTTAATATGTGCACACATCCAGGGCTGACCACTTGGGCCTGGATAACCTATACGGGGTCTTGTACAGGGAGGAACCTGATTCTCCCTCCCTTAGTAGCCATTGACCACCTGTAGCTCTTCATGGAGGGTTGAACTTTGTACAGTTTCTCCAGTCAGCCTTGACATAGCAGCTGGTATAGTCATTTTGCAGGACTTGTTCATGCAGCCTGTTATATTGGGATTTCATGGGTGCATTTTACCTTTTGTGATGGTGCCTGCATGTAGGGCACTGCCCTTATGTGCAGTTCTGTGGAGATGCAATCCAATCGCCGATTTATGTGTGCTTGACATGGCACTTGGGTGGTATCTGGCCCTACTGTGGGAATGATGGTTTCTTTGCAAACAATTTTTTTCTATTGAAGAAAAAATATCTCTGCTGAAAACGCACTTGTCAAAACACCTTATATGTTTAAACATGTGGCCCTACACGTACTTTCCTCAAGGTCTCTGAGCAAGAATTCCCAGGATTCTGAGTGTTTGCTACACCGTTTTCTACAGAGTATTGTCTACAGCCATGGAGAGTAGAACTAACACGCCACACTTTAAATGGCATCAAAGTGATCCTATTTTAATATTACCATTGCCCTACTTTCATTGCTGTTGCTGTGATAAAAATACAGTCAAAAATTAACTTAGGAGACAATGTATTTTTCAGCTGTCAGTTCCAGGTATCCTTCAAAGCAAGGGAGTCAAGTGGCAGGAAGTTGAAATAGCTGTTCCCATCAGGTCCAGTCATGAGCAAAGAGAAATGGATGCATGTATGCTCATTGCTTGGTCGCTCTCAGCTTGATAGACCCACTTGTAGAACAATTCAAACCATTATTTTTTTTTAAGGAATGGTGTTAGCTACAGTGGCCTGGGTCTTCCCACATTGATTACCTTAACTGAAATAATCCCTCATATACATGCCCACAGGTGAATTCAACGTAGACAATATTTTATTGCGGTTCTCTTTCAGAGGACAGTAGGTCAGAGGTTCTCCACCTGTGGGTCGCAACCCCTTTGAAGGGCCGACTAAGACCATCAGAGAACACGGATATTTATATTATGATTCATAGCAGTAGCGGGTTTACAGTTATGAAGTAGAATAGAAAATAATTTTATGACTGGAGGTCGCCACAGCATGAAGAACTGTATTAAACAGTCACAGTGTTTGGAACATTGAGAACCACTGCTCTAGGTTGTGTCACGTTGATAATTAAAGCTTATCATCACATTCATTATTGCTGTGAGTTCTTATGTCTTATTTATTTATTTAGAGTAATACTGCATTCATAGAAAAGTAAGATAAACAGACATCCCAAGAATTAGTAAGCAAGAGTATGATAGATTAGAATCTCACACCAAATATTAGTAAGATGTGTGACTTGCCCTGGTAGACATAGAAATTGAACCTTCTAGGAGCAATGGCCTCTATCCTACACATTTCTCCTCTAGCTCACTTAGACTTCCGGAGACTGCTGAAGTCCTGCTCTTGCTCTTCACAGATACTATCTAGATCCCTGCGGCTTCTGTCCTGTCATGGGATGTAGGGAGCAAGGTATGTTCTTTTAAGTTTTCCCCACCTACTCAAAAGCACTCTGTGAACTTTGATGAGCTCAGCCCATGTCTGGTCTTGAAATTTTCCATGATAAGTCTACACTAGCCATAAGGCAACATCCTCCATGGTTTTCTGTCCTTCTTGGTTGAGAGTTAGCTCCCTGGCTGGAGGTAACGCTTTGTGGCGCTGCAGGTTTCCTGCCTTCGAGTCAATCAGTTCTTGAACACGTGCTCACATGCCCTTAATTATGACTATACCTGGATGTGCAAACACCACAAATCCTTTCCTCCCATAATTTGCTTTTGGGCGTGGTGTTTGTCACAGCAACAGAATGGACCTTGAATAAAGGTCTTCATCACTTATTTCAAGTTGATCAAAAGAAAGATTGTCATGGGTGGGCCTGACCTTAGTGGGCCACAATCTTTATATGTTTTGTGCTTTAAGGATTCTAGCTTACTACTATCTCCCCTGCTGGTTTTTCTCTTACTGAATTCTGACTGATTCAATTATTTAAAATATATAGAAAAGATAGCTAACCTCTTAGGTTTCTTGCTTATGAGAAAAGCATTTACAAGGATAAGTGAAGCTTATGGGCTTTTTACCCAAAAAAAAGTTAAAATCATAGAAGCTTAGGGTTAGAAATTCAGGCCAAAGTAAAATATGTTTCTAATTTTTTTCCATCTGCTCAGTGAGATATGCATATTTTTTGTAAGAGAATGACCCCATAAATTTCATGGAAAAACATTTTCTTCTGATGATTAAAAACAAAATGTACTTGCCTTGTCTTCTTCCGCCTTTCCCTCCCCACATTCCTCCTGTCCATGTCTCTTTCCCCTCCTTCCATCATTTTCTCTCTTTTTCCAGAGAAGGAGGCTTAGCAAACACACTTGAGGACTTCTCATAGAACACATAGACTGTATTGAACTTCCATGTAGGTAGATAATATTTATTTTTCCTCTTAGAAAATAAGTTCACACTTTTTTTTATAAAGATGATATAGCAGAACCAAGAAGAGCAGAACAAGGAGCAGAGGGATAGACTCTTGCCCAAAGGCCATTCTCTGTGTGGCATTGGCCTCACTATTCAAACATTGGCTGAGCTGAGTCCTAGCTCCTAGAACCTCATATCCAGGCAATTTCAAAAATACATTAGCTATCAGTATAGTTAAATTATTAATTAGGCATATTCAATCTGATTTGTTATGTAAAATTTTATTTTGTAAAATGCATTTTGAAAGCTAAGAAGACCAAAGTTTAAAAACTGCACGGTGTGATGGCACAAGCATCAGCTGTACATTTAGAGATGCTGGGGCCTGACATCTGGAAGCCTTGTCTCCTAATTAATGACTGTAGCCATCTCCTTTAGCTTTAGAACTATGACGTGTTCAAATCTCTACTCTCTGCCTCCTAGTAATGGTAGCCTTTATAAAGCTCAATGCAATTTTAAAATTACATTAAATTTTTAAATAAAATTATGTAATTAGTCTATAAAATTATAGCAATTCATATGTTCCTACATTTGCTCATATAACTATTTCTTTACGCACAAATAGAAAAGCCAGAGGGAAGAAGTGTTATGATCCTGGCACGTGTCATGACTGCATAAGGAAGCTATGCAGGCATGGGGAATATTGACATCACCATAAAGGAGGCAGGGAAATGGTCAGATGTGAGATGTGTTTTGCACACATAGAATGATGCCTAGAGGTTGGTGTTTTATGATGTTTCCTTAAAAGTCCATTGCTTATCAAGTTGATAACTTTAACCAGTCAGTTCAGCACAGAAATACGAAAAAAGAGCTACAGGTTGGGGACTGGTTGTTGGACACATAATCAAAGTGCTGGGAATGTAGTTCAATAGAAGAGTGCCTAGGACATATAAGGTCCTACAGTTAACTCCCAAACCTCCACACAAGAACAAAACAAAACAAACAAAAAAAACAACCAAAAAACCCACCATAAACCTCATGAGCCTGTGGAGAACAATTCAGATTTTGAACCATAGCATTCTGCCTTTGACCAACAAGAACTCATGACCATCCTCATGCAACAAAATGTAGTTAGTAATTAGTCCAACATTGAGAATGATTATAGTCTCAAGAGTTCCAACGATGTCTCAAAAATCCAAAGTCTCGTTGACTGTTCAAGGTAATTGCTAAGCTGTAAACCTCTGTACAATCAGAATGGCTGCATACTTGTAATACACAATGGCACAGGGTGACATCCCAATCCACAAGGATAGAAGAATATCAATGAAAGACTGAATCAAAGGAACACTATGAAGTCCAGCAGAGAAGATGTTAAATTTCACAAGTCCAAGTCTGGGAACAGCAATGTTTGATGTTATGGCATAAACTTCAGTGAGCTTCGGAAGGGCCTTTCCTTGACCTCTCTAGAGTCAGCTCTACTGGGGACTCTGGCTTTCCTCAGCAGATTCTCAAACACCTGGTGTTGTGGTTGGAATGTGAAAAAAAACCCTAGGCTCCTGTATATGATCACTTTGTTTTTCACTGATGGCTCTGTTTAAGAAGGCAATGACACCTTCAGGAAGTAGAACCTTGTTGGGTGAAACAGATCAGTGAACTGACCTTGAGGTTTTATAGCCCACTTCCTGTTCTCTGCTTCCTGACTACTGAGACATGACCAACCATCCCTCTGTTCCTGCCTCCATGCCTTGCCTGTTATGATAGAATGTATCCCTTTCAACTTGAAGATAAAATAAACCCCTCATTCTTTAAATTGCTTTTGTCATGCATTTTCTTGCAACAATGAAGAAAGTGATACAGAAAATTGGTAACAAGAAATGAGGTTGTTGTTGAGCTAAACCTGAATATCAACTTGTTACACATAAAAGGCTATAGAAGGTCTTAGAGTTATAAGCTAAATAAGTCTGGGGATGCTGTAGTCAAGTGATTCTGGTGGGAGTTCAAAAGATCAGAATGCAGAACCATAGATAGCAAAACTCTGCTCACAAGTTTCAGATAGGAACTAGGTACTGGAAATTTTTGCTAAAGTCTGTTTATGGAGGATATTTCATAATCAAATTGTAATGTTCATGTAAGTGTCTGTTGAGGAAACTGAAGTCAGTTAGAACAGAGTTAGCTCTTGAAAGTCCCAATAATTGAAATTTTCACACACTACAACAGAAAGGGTAAGAGAAAGTGTATCTTCCAAAGGGAATCCAGTCTGGGCTGTTTGCAGGCAGCGATCAGCTTACCAACAACGAGGCCCTCCTGCTCATCTGACTCTTGCATGTGTTTCACATGTGACACCTAAAACAATCCGGTAGGTTTCATGTTACATATTCTTACCGTACACTGCTTTTCCTTGTGGTTTTTGTTGCTGTGATAAACGTCGTGACAAAAAGTACCATGGGGAAGACAGGGTTTATTCATCTTACACTCCCAGGTCATGCTCCACCACTGAGAGAGGTCAGGTCAGACACTAAAGCAGAAACAATGAGAGAACCTCGCTTATCAACTTGTGTTCTGTTAGCTTTTATACACAGCCCACCAGGCCTTCCTGCCCAGGGGCATCACTGCCCACAGTAGGCTGAGCCCTCATGCTTCAATTAGCAGTCAAGACGGTGTTCCACAGACATGCCCACAGGCTAATGTGATCAAGGTTATTTTCCAAATGAGGTTCTCTCTCCTTGTGACTAAGTTATGCTGTGTTAGCAACAAAAACTAACCATGACATTGTTTTGATTACTTTTCTCTTGATGTACAAAACAACTCGGACAATGCAATAAACAGAGGTTTATTTTGGTTTATAGATCCAGAAGGACCCAGTCCATAGTGATGAGGAAGAAAGACACAGCAGCAGGCTGGGAAGGCATAGTGACAGGAGCGGGAGGCTGGCTGGTCCTATTGCATGCTCAGCCAGGAAGAACACAGTGAATAGTAAATGGATCTGTGTTATAAACCCTCAAGGCCTGTTCCCAGTGACTCAGTGATCCACTTCCTCACATCCGGCTTTCTAAAGCGTCCATGACCTTTCCCCAAACACCACCAACCGGGGACCAATTGTTCACATACATGAGCCTATGAGATCCATTTCACATTCAAACACAACACACGATGCAACACACGCAGACACAAAGGATACAGTGAAACTTTTAGAGGTGATGGATATGTTTATTACTTTGTTGGAGGCAATGATAACATAAATGTATATATCCAGATTCATCAAATTGGATACATTAAATAGGTACACTTTTATATACCAATTTGACTTTTTAATACTGGAAAATATCAGAACAATAACATCCCGGCTACTATACACCTAACTACGAGTGATTATTTTATTCCTCGTCCTTAGAATGGAGAGGCTCTGCTGACAGTGGAAGGTTCCAATGGGCACAGATTGGAGTCAGAATGTGCTGTAATCTCCGACTGCCTGCCAACCTGGATGTGGATTTTGCAGCACCTGGAACAACTGTAACAGTTAAAAGTGTGTTCACATGACAAGAAATTTGTCCCGCTGAAGCCCTCGATCACACCATCTGTCTGGGGTTAAACTTCAAGTAGAATTGTCTCACAAACACTGTGTGTGCGTTTCCATCCACTCCCCTTTGTGGACCATAACTATGAGAGAGGTCGGATTATCTTCATTTTCAAAAAGAAGAAACCATGACTGAAAATGGTAATTTTCCCAATAGATTCTGATCTATGCCCTATAAATCCAGCTGTCTAGAAAGTAGAAGGAGCAGATTAGAATAAGGGACAAATATAGTTTTTCAAGACATTAATAGAGAAACAGAGAGGCTCCTGATTCAAGCCATCCCTGAACCACCCATAATTTCGACCCTGTCTGTCCAGCTGTTTCCTTCACACATAAGACCTTGTCATGTTTTTAAGCTACTTTTCAAATGTTCAGTTATTCTTTGTTCTTCTGGTTGAGATCTGGGAATCATTTCCTTTGGTCTGCATTGATTATGCTCATTAGCATCTCACTCTCCACTCAACAGGGTTCAGCTAGCTTGAGGCCCCAAAGTCACTACCAAATGCCTCTCCACGTAGATTAGTAAGTAATCGATTACTTTAGTATCTGTAATTGTTTTTCTTCTTTATTATGACACAACAGTTAAATCTCAGACTTGGCTTCTTTAGTTAGGATAGGCAAAATTTTGCCACAAGGAAACAACCCCTTTCTCTTGATTGTTTCATTAACAAGTATTTAATCCTTACTCTCCTATATATTCTTGAGGAAAAGATTTTGGCTTTGGTTCCTATGTACTGCAGTTTGGATATGTTGTGTGCCCCTAAAACTCTCATGGATGTAAGCTTGGTCCTAGCTAGTAGAATCAACCACTGAGAGGCCATCATACTAATTTATGGATTAATAACTTGACATGGGTTAGATGACGAAAATGATGACTGTTCTTTTAAGGGTGAGCCTGGTCCTTAGATACTTTCTCTTGCTTGATGTCAGTTTTCCAATCACCATGAGATGAATGACAGGCCACTCCACACACTTCTGCCGTGATAGTCTGTTTCCCCCACAGACCTAGAAACAACGAGCCCTGCTGAATCTCAACAATAGACTTTGAAACCATGAGTCACCATTTGTCCCTCCTACTTTTTAGAAGCATTTTTGATATAAATATGAGTATTTTGTTCAATATAAGGATCTATAGCACATGTGCCCTGGTGCCCACAGAGGCCAGAAGCCAGCTTCAGATCTCCTGGAACTGGAGTTAGGATTGGTTGTGAGTCACCCTGTGGGCTCTGGAACTCTAACTCAAGTCCTGTGCAGAGTCCTGTGCAAGAGTAACAAGTGCTGTGAGCCACTGACTCATCCCTCTGCCTGTCTCCCCTTCCTACTTTTGTTTCTGTCGGATATTTGTGACAGAGATAAAAACTAATACACCAAGTCATGTAGTATGTTTGATCTATAGCGTTTCTTCAGCTTATCCTACAGACTAGAGCTTGGCATGAGGAGGTCAAATAAGGCAAATCTCCAGTAAGATACAGAGTCAGCATCAGAGAAGGATTAAAATTATTTGTTGAAAGAAGAATTAGACACAGTGCATCTTTCTGATACTGTTATAATCAGACTCTGGGACAAATTCTAAACAAGCCAGTGAGTTGCTTAAGAAAAGAAAGTTGAGGACACTGGAACGGATGATCTGTGATGGGTTTTTTAAAACAAGATTTGTTTTATGTATTCATGTGAATAACTGCATATATACATACATATATATGTATATATATATATGTGTGTGTGTGTGTGTGCACCACACACATGCTGGTTTCAGAGGAAGCCAGAAGAGTGCATTAGATACCCTAGAGTTGGAGTGATAGGTGGTTGAACACTGCTATGTGGATACTGAGAATTGAACCTGGGTCCTCTGGAAAACTAGCAAGTGTTCTTAACCACTGAGCCTCCTTTCTAGCTTCTGCTGTGTTTTGAAACTTCACTTGGTTAATAGGACTCTTCTGTGTTAATACCTACCCAACAGGGTACCACTGTAGCTTCAAAATCACCCTCCCTAAAGAGCCATTCCTGAATCCTTTCAGTGTTTGCATTCTTCCTTATATGATTTGTGAGCTCAAGCATAGGGGGAGGAAGCTGCAATAAGCCCGGAGCTTATTTATTTTCAATTAGAATCTCATTCCATCCTCTTGGTAGTCATTTCTACAGTTTTTTCTTATCCTTTTCTGTTTTCAACTGAACACAAGTTCATGGCTACAGAGGTACCAACTGGAGTTTTGAGCCTTAGTCACTACGATTCTCCATGGTAAAATTTCTGTGTCTCTTACCACAGTGTCCCACTCTCAGAATTATGAAACAAAACTGGGTTACCAGCCAATTATGTTCAGAACCTTTAGATGGGCTGTGAGAGGACAACAGGGATCATTCTTCCACATCCTGCATGGACTGGGGATTTGGACATGACTGGCATGGCAAGGGAATAAAACAAAAGATAGATGGACACACACACACACACACACACACACACACACACAAACCCAAACCTGGAATTGGGTAGACAGATAAACTGTCTGCTAGATAAACTGTAATACCCTGGAAGCTCATTATGTCCATTATGTAGAGTTGAACAGAGAGGTAGAGTTATGGCACAGAATTGAACCTAGAGGCAGAGTTTATGTATATAACTGGATCAAAGAGATGTCTTTAGCTAATCTCAGCATGAGCAGTTTCTGCAGGAGAGAAGTCTCTAGGTCATAAGCATCGAGGGGGAGATAAGCTATGGTAAACGTTTCCTGCACACACTGTCATTATCCACATACGGATAGATGTGGGGGAAGGGGGCTTTCCCATTCTTCCGTGGATCAAAGGGTCACGACTGGGTTTCTGTCAACAGCACATATTCACCCAGGACTTCACTTAACTCAGGGCTTCCTGTACTCGACACATTATTGTGCTTAGCAGTCTGGATGAAAGCTGGATAAATGTCTGTGACAGTGTGGCTCAGAAGAAGCTATAAAAGTATTCGCTACCGTAGCCTCAAATATGGCCCGCCACGGCTAGGACAGCACAACTCAGGAAGATGGCTGACGGTGGCAACTCACTGAGGGCTCTTCCATCAACACATTCTTATTTCACTGTCTATTCTAAGGACAGTACAGGATAATGCGTTCTGTCAAGAGACCTTGAATATATGAGTGCCCATTACTGTGCACTGGCATACAGTTTTCTCAGAGTGAATGGATAGCAAAATGCTGCACAGTCTCCTGTCTCTGGGATTGCCCGACTCTATGCTGTGCTCAAACCAATCTTAGTCATTCCCTCTGTGATCAGGTTAGTGCCCAGGTTCAAATGTCTGTCATTGACTTCTTTGCTCTCTTGTCCCTATTGCCATCTGTCTTCCACCTCTTTCTGAATTCTTTCCAAGATTTTTCTTGTACACAGCATCTTCATCCTACTAGTCCTCCCATCTGTCTTTCCGATGTGTCTCTCTCCTCCTCCCTATGGCATCCCGTGCCACCACCTCTTTGTGTTTACAAACTTAACATGTTCATTTTCAAGTAGCAGGGACAGTCTTCAGAAACAGTTCAGTCTTTTCTGCTCTTAAGGTAAACGTTTCTATGAGATCAGTGAGGCACCTCAGTGGGTACAGGTGGTAGGTGCACAAAGAACCAGAGTTCAAGCTTTGTAGATGGAATTTCTCTGTCCCACCACCACACCGAAACTCAGTATTAAGTGTGTGTTTGGCCAATCGCTTAGGATTGTTATTAGCTAGCTCTTACGTCTTAAATTTATCCGCATTTTAAAATCTGCCTTCTACCACATCGTGGTACCTTTCTTCAGCACAATATGTCCCTATTGCTTTTCCCTTCCTCTCCTGGTGATTCTGCCCTTCTTCAGTCCAGAGAGTTTTCTTTTCTGGCTGTTTGTGAGTCATGCCTAACCTCTTTCTGCCTAGCTGTTGGCCATTCAGTTCTTTGTTAAACCAATAACAGCAACATATCTTTACAGTATAGTGAAAGACTGCTCTACAACAAAACTTCATAAACCATGGGTGCAAGGAGAGAACTAACTCATGAAAATTGTCCTCTGAACCCCATTCATACCATGGAAAACACACACACACAGAGTCACAAATTTTATGTTTTTTTTTGGGTAGAAACATTAAAGTTACCATAAACTAGGGGCTTCAGACATAACCCAGGTGGTAGAGTGCTTGGCTAGCATTTATAAAACTCCAGGTTTTATTCTGATCATTGCAAAATCCAGGTGAGGATTGCATTTTTGTAATTATAGCATGTAAGAGGTGGAAGCAGGAGAATCAGAAATACAAGATATTTTTCAGCCATAGAGTGTGTTTGACTCCAGCATGTGGAATGTGAGAACTTGTCTAAAGAACAAAAAGAAATCACCATGAAATCTATTAAGCTATCTACATAAATATATGGGTAATAAAGATATGTAGAAGTATGTTATATTTTTGCATTCATATGAGCAGATGAAGTAATGGGCTATCATGAAGATGCTCCAGCAGGTTTAAGGCTTCCTCCTGCTTTTCTGCTGTAAGGACTTGTGGCCAATCAAGACTCTGAGTGACAGGAGCTCTGGCACATATCAGAATGAATCTTCATGGGATGCTCTCAGGCACACTCTCCTAGCTAAGCAGGCAGCACTCTTCCCCCTCAGAAACTACCGTGTATATTTTTCTAAGTCACTACATTTTTGTAGTAGCATATACAGTACGATCAATCAGTAACATAAATGCCTAGTACTTAGAGAATAATGCATGACAAGCACTCTGCTAATTGCTTTCTCTACCTCATAATGTTTCCATCCTCTGTCTGCTTCAGCAAAGTATTTCAAAATCTATGTCTATTTTCCAGATGTGGACAGCAGAGCTTAAAGATGTTAGGTACTTTATCAAAGACTCACAGCTTATACATGGAAAGACAAAATTCAAAGTGGCCCCATGGGCTAGGCCATGAACTGATCTCTGATGTTTTGTTAGTGTATCACAAAGGGCTCTAGAATGATAGAACATTTTCTCCTAATGACCCATTCATTTCTCTACATTATATTTTAGTTTAAATTGAATATTTTAAAGGCAAAATTCTCTATTAGCTAATCTATCTTACTTAGTGCTTGGGTTTACAAAGGATTGGATTTGCTTTGCTGAGCCTCTCAATATACACATGTCTGTGTGTGTGAGTGTGTGTGCATGTGTGAGTTTGCATGTGTGCTTGCATGTATGTGTGTATATACATGTGTGTATGCACATGTAATGACTTGTGTATTGACATGCATGTGTGTGTTTTTCCTTATATAATTAAAAGCACAGATATAAGGCCACTTTGTAAACTGTCACCAGCTATGATGAGACCTCCAAATGTCTCACAAGACATTTGTAATTTTCCAAGTAAGTGACAATAGAATAAATCCACAGACATTTGGAGATCATTTCAGATTTCTTGCCATGAAGGCTAGAAGACTTAGCCTCCATCAAGCTAATTGAGTCAACAAACAGACATGGTCTAGAGTTGTGTCCTTTCTCAGCCAAGGGATATAGAAAGGCTCTAGATACAGCCGGGTTATTTAAGAATATGGTTTAAGGCTGCATACACGGAGGAGCATTGCAAATGAGACTAGGAGAGAGGAAAAGCTGGCATATTTATTGAGGTCATTGTTAACACTGAGGAACACTTCATTACTGATAGGAACCACCCTGCAGAACCATCACCCACGGGAAGGGAAGTTGGAGTGAAATAAGAATGCCTGACTCTTCTTCCCATTGATAAAGAGCTGCAGGATTGAAGGGGGTCACAGAAAGAATATGAGACTTGGCTGACATCATAAGAGGCAAAGGCATAAGTAAAGCTATAAAGTGAAGGTGCAGCATCAGCTTCTGTGGAGACCCTATGGTTGAAGGTGTGGAGAGAAGCTGAAGCTTGGCATCATGTGACTGGGTTGGAATCCCTGAAGAGAGACCACAAAGGTACTGGTGATTATGCAACCTCAGTTGTAGTGAATGCCAGTGACACAGAATAGCCACCAAGAACAGAGGCAGTCATAGAGTAGCTAACCTGAGCCTCTGAGACAATCTATGGTGCTCTGGATGGCAGAGTCAGAAAAGGGGGACTGACAGAGCCCTTTGGAGCACAGTAGACCATGAGTGAGTTAGGGACATTAGAAACTATATTGTCAGATTTCGGGATTGTTTTGATCTAATTGTAAACATATCCTGGTTCTTCCTTCTTGAAGTGAGAAAGTATGTAACTAATTTTTCTGTTTTACAGGAACCCATAGTTTAATGACTTTGGTTATTTGAAAGATACTTAACTTGAAAGTGTTTGAGATTTTTAAGACTGTGGGACTTTTAAAGTTATATGTTTTATATTGTGATTATTGACAAGATCTTGGAGAAAAACAAGAAGAGAAAAATTATTTTTCAATAGTGATGTATTTGTGTGTCAGATTTGCAAAGTCTCAGTTGCGCTAGTTAGATGTTTGACAACTGACTTGATTTAGGGTCATTTTGGAGGACCTATGCCTGTAATCTTATAGATGGAGACTGATCTTTCACTCCTGGCCACTCAGACCTGAATAATTACACATAAACTATATTAAGTACAACACTGCTTGGCCAATGACTCGGGCATATTTCTATTTAGTTCTTACACCTTGAATTAACCCACTTCTATTAATCTGTGTGTCGCCATGAGATTGTGGCTTACTGATTAAGGTTTTGGGTGTCTGTTTCTTTCAGGAGCTACATGGTGTCTCTCTGACTCCACCTACTTTCTATGTATATCTCTGTTCAGATTTCCTGCCTGGTTTTACTCTGCTAAGTCATTGGCCAACACAGCTTTATTCTTAGCTAATGAAAGCAACACATATACGTGAAGACTTCCCACATCATAACCTTCTCTCACAGATGATTCTAGACCTCATCAAGTTGATCATTATGATTAACCATTATAGTCACAGATACGGGCTCTCTGAGAATTTGTGTGACAAATTCAGTGCAAAGTTTTCGTAGGCCTTAGAGATACTTCTCAAATATTGGTTCAAAGAGTGATAGACATTGTCATCCCTCAGTACTAGAGTGGAATTCAGTGGGGGACACTTGGAAGATAGGTGCTAATTTTTCATGACCACAGTTGCTTCTGAGTGAAGAGTGAAGAAGCAGCAAAGTTTCAGAATGAACTGAATATAGACAGAGTGCCCAGGCATATGTTGGGAATACATAATTTCTGTATGGATGTGATTCATAGAAATGGTAACTATGTATGAGTAGATATGTGAACACATAACAATATATAACCATGCATCTGTATTCATACATTTATATGTATAATTTATTAATTTATTTCCAAGCCCTGCAATAGAAAAAAAGTACTAGAACTTTTCTACCTTGGAAGTAATGTATCCTCATCCAACTCCAGAGGCTAGAAATCCGAGCACTGGAAGAGGATCTCCTCCCTCTAACAGCATTGAGTGGCTCTTGGGCTTCCTGGCTTGTAACGACATCACTCTCATTTTCATATGTTTCTTCTGTGCTCTCTCATTACTATCTCTAATGTACCTTCAGTTTTCCCTTGTAAGGGCTCCTGACAATTGGATTTATGTCTTGACCCAGATAACCCAGGAGTATCTTGCTTTGAGAAGCATATCTCAATCAAATCTTCTTACCTGCTTTTTCTAAATAGGATCATTGTCATAGGATCTGAGGATGAGAGCACATTTTTTTTGTTGGGCTCACTAT
This sequence comes from Ellobius talpinus, assembly GCA_001685095.1. Taxonomy (NCBI): domain Eukaryota; kingdom Metazoa; phylum Chordata; class Mammalia; order Rodentia; family Cricetidae; genus Ellobius; species Ellobius talpinus. The sequence continues at coordinate 2,428 of LOJH01004229.1, read as the reverse complement.
TCAGCCTTTACCCATATTCATCCAGATAAACGTCGATGTACATATACACACGTATGCATGTATGCGCACATATTTTATATACACAGTTTAGGTGTAGTTTCACCTAACCTTCACAATGTGTTCTGAGATGGCAGAGATGGGTAGGGCAAAATTTCTGACAAAGGAGTTGAGTGTGCAGTTTGGTGGCCACTCCTATGGTTGTTAACACTCCCAGGCAGATACAGGTATTTAAGAGTAGATCTGTATCACTCAAGTACAAGAATAAGAGTATTCTACAGTTCAACGACTCTGCTTCCACTGTAGGTGACTTGATTCCAGAGAGAGACCCAGGTTTGAGCCTGAGTACATTCATAATGAAAATTATTGATGGAAATTTGAATTTAAATAAGTCATTGTTTCTATTTAAATAAAACCCAATGAATGTATTTTTATTCAAGCACTTTTACTTAAAACAGAAGTGTCAGGAGATCAGAGAACTAGGAAGCAGATTGCTGAAATGCGTGCCAAGGATACAGAGGGTAAAGTCCAGGAATGGGACTTCACTGTGCCTGGCAGCTTCTTCAGAATACAGTGAAATTGCATTGCCACCTTCCCAGGAACACAGACCATGAGATCAATGAACTGAGTGGGAATTCTGCTCATTATTTTAAGACATTTGAACTTGCAACTATATTGCCTTTGATGATGAAAAGATTTAATGAGGCATAGATAGCTAGAAATACTAATTAATAACCTGCTAGATTATGCAGTATAAAATGCACTGCAAATGCTAAGTATGTAACAAAGATGATCTATTGATGCCTCAATTCTTAAGACCCTTTTCACCCCATAACAGTATATTGCTTCTGTATAAATACATGACATTGAAATTCCCTTCTGGGAAACATGTACATGGAGTCAGAACTTGATTTTGAAAATGGCATTGCTAATGGATATAAATTAGCTTTCACTAATTAAAAAATACTGATCTGGGACCTCACAGGCCAGGCAGCTTTTCATCGAGCAGCTCTTTAGTCAGAATTTTGGGTGAGAGATTCTGGTTTGTCTGAGATGTTCCTGGCTCATGCCTGTGGCCTTAGGGGTTATGTTCAAACCAGCTACTCACTGTTCTGTTGTCCTGGTTGGTAGCAGAGAGGACTTCAGGATGGTGATACCTCCAAGAGTTCCTTTACTATACAGGATTGTTTTGGCTATCCTGGGTTTTTTTGTTTTTCCATATGAAGATGAGTATTGTTTTTCTTTGAGGTTTGTTAAGAATTTTGTTGGGATTTTGATGGGACTTAAATTGAATCTGTAGATTGCTTTTGGTAAGATTATCATTTTCACTATGTTAATTCTACCTACCTAAGAGCATGGCAGATCATTTCATTTTGTGGTGCCTTCTTCAATTTCTTTCTTTGAAGATTTAAAGTTCTTGTCATACAGGTCTTTTACTTGTTTGGTTAAAGTTTCCCCAAGATATTTTATGTTATTTGTGTCTATGTTTCTCTGATTTTTTCTCAGTACATTTATCATGTGTATAAAGGAGGGTTACTGATTTTTTGAGTTAATCTTGTATCCTGCTAAATTACTAAATGTGTTTGTGAGTTGTAGGAGTTCCCCGGTAGAGAGAGTTTTGGGGGTCACTTATGTATACTATCATATCATCAGTCAATAGTGAAAATTTGACTACTTCTTTTCCAATTTGTATCCCCTTGATCTTCTTTTGTTGTCTTATTCCTCTAGCTAGGATTTCAAATACTTTATTGAATAGCTATAAAGAGTAGACAGCCTTGTTTTGGTCCTGATTTCAGTGGGATTGCTTTGAGTTTCTCTCAATTTAGTTTGATGTTGACTGTTGGCTTGCTGTATATTGCCTTTATTATGTTTGGGCATGTTTCTTATATCCATCCCGGCTCTCTCCAAGGCATTTATCATAAAGGGATGTTGAATTTTGATGAACCCTTTTTCAGAATCTAATTAGATGATCACATGTTTTTTTAAGTTTACTTATATGATGGATTATGTTGACAGATTTTCATATATTGAGCCATCCCTGCATCTCTGGGATGAAGCCTACTTGGTCATGGTAGATGATTTTTCTGATATGTTCTTGGATTCGGGTTGCCAATATTTTATTGAATATTTTGCATCAATGTTTGTGAGTGAGATTGGTCTGCAATTCTCTTTCTTAGTAGTGTCTTTGTATGGTTTGGGTAACAGGGTAACTGTAGCCTTGTAAAAAGAGTTTGACAATGTTCCTTTTGTTTCTACTGTGCAGAAGAATTTGAGGAGCATTGGTATTATTCTTCTTTGAAAATTCTGTAGAATTTGTGCTAAAACCATCCGGTTTGGGGCTTATTTTGGTTGGGAGACTTTTGATGACTTTTTCTAGTTCCTTAGCAGTTATAGGTCTATTTAATTTGCTTATCTGGTCTTGATTTAATTT
>LOJH01004228.1:4490-30143 GCA_001685095.1 Ellobius talpinus | reverse complement strand
AAAAAAAAAAAAGAAAAAGAAAAAAAAAACAACGCTTCTTCACCTGGCTCCTCCCCTACAACTTCAAGTCAGCTAGAAGCTGACTCAACCTCATAACCTCAAGTGAATTGTATTTAATCAAACACGTTTGCCTCATTAAACAAATGTTCCAGAACATAAACAAAAGTAACACACCTTAAATTTCTACAACAGCCATAGGTGGGCAGACTGCCCACTAGAGGTATGCTCAAATAAGCTTTGTGTATGGTTATTTCTTACTCTATAAATGTATTACCACCCAGGATTAAAAGATGAGGAAGGCAAACACACAAAAGACAAATATGCACACCTGAATACACAAGAAATAACCAAATGAAGAAGCAGTGTAAGGAAAAAATTTTTGTAAATCTTAACAGCCTTATAGAAACACAAGAAAAATTACAAATATGAGCAAGAATAAGCAGTTAAGACTGGAAGAGAAAGAAAGAAAAAAGAAAGTGGCTGTAAATGCATATATGCCACACATACATATGTGTATATTTAAAAGTCATAAAAATAACTTATGATTTGAATCACAGAATGGACAGAGACGAAGAACAGTCTGGTAGGATTCAAGACTGAATCCACAAATGTTTCAAAGACCACTGGTGAGAGATTAAAAATACAAAAACAAATGAATTCAAGGCCAGTTTAGAATACAAGAGACCCTTCTCCAAAACCACCCAGCCAAAAGATAGACTGAGGAGATGGCTCCATAGGTAAAGTGCGCTTAGGTCTAAGGACCTGAGTTCAGACCTCTCAGACCCACATAAAAGTCTAGAGAGGCCACGTGTACCTATAAATCCAATTGGTTTTTTCTTCTTTTTTTATTTATTGTTATTAATTGAGCTATACATCTTTGTCTGCTCCCCTTCTGTCCTCCCCTCCCCTTCTGTTAAGGGTGGAGATAGGATGATCCTGGTCCAATCTTAAGGACTCTCTGGCGAAACCAGATTCAGTGAGAGGCCCAGTCTTAAAGAATAATGTAGAGAAGCAATTGAGAAACCTATCCTGATACCAATCTCTGTCCTCCACATATGCCAATGCACTGGAGGCAATCATTCGTGCATACACAAGTGTACTCATAACACAAAAAGAGACAGACTAGAAGAGAAAGAAAACAAATTAATATGGAGAAAGCTATAAATGCAAATATCTGCTCAACAATTCCATAAACAAAGAAAGGGATGGAATATGAAGAACTAAAAAAGTGTATATATATATAAAATAATAATAAAATTTCACAATAGTCAAATATGAAGTCAGAAGTTGAAACAGCTTAAGGTACCAAGAAAAAAGTAGTCCATACCTAAACATATTAGTGTAAAATTTAAGCCTTTTAATGACAATAAAATGTAAAAGCTCCAAGCAATAGGATGAGAATAAAGATTACCCACAAAACAAGCTCAAATTACTGACAAATATATTACAAGCAATACCAGAGCAGCAAGCTAAGATATCCTATCCTTGAAGTATTATGATGGAAAATCATGCTTATGACTTAATATCATAGTAAGTACATTAAATGTGAGTTGTACATATTAGGACTATGGTATCTCAAAAGTTCACCACATAAAGATCATCTTCCAAAGGATTGAAGAATGTGTATGTTATTGAAAAATAAATGCTTTTTGTGTTTAACCAGAATTTCTACAAAAACTGGCCACATAATAAGCCACAAGAGACAGCTCAAAGTCAGATGTGGTGACTTATACTAGTAATCCCAGAACCTGAGCTACCAGAAATCCTCACCTTTTGAAGAGGACTACAACTTTTTTTCCAGGAATTTAGGGCAACAACTGACAAGTGGGACCTCATAAAACCAAAAAGCTTCTTCACAGCTAAGGAAACAGTCAATCAGGGGAAAAAGTCCACAGAATGGGAGAATATATGTGTATGTATGTAGGTAGGTATATTATATATGTGTTTACATATACATATATATATCAGATGGAAGATTAATATTTAGACTATATAAAGAACTCAAAAAACAAAAAGCAAAACAACCCATTCAAAAACTGGGCTTGGTATTGGAACAGAATTCTCAAAAGAAAAAAAAAATCAAAAAATGGCTAAGAAATACCTTTTTTAAAAAAAAAACTGTTGTCCCTAGTAATGAGAGAAATGCAAATCATAACAACTTTACCCGAGTTGGTGTCCAAGATCAACAAAACAACTGACAGCAAACGCTGGAGGGGATGTGGTCAAAGGGAGCCCTCATTCACTGTTGGTGGATTGTAAACTTGTGCAGCCACTCTGGAAATCAGTGTGAAACCTTCAAAAAGCTAAAAATAAATCTACCATATGATCCAGCTGTACCTACCACTCCTTACTTGCTCACCCATGCTCAATGCCACTCTGTGCACAATGACTAGGAAATGGAAACAACCCAGATGTCGTTCAATTGATGAGTGGATGGAGAGCGAACATGTGCTACAAATACTGCACAATACTATTATTCAGCTGTAAAGAAAATTGAAATCATGAAATTTGCAAGTAAACAGATGGAACTAGAAAAGATCATATTAAGGTAACCCAAGTCCCAGAAAGACAAATGTCCTATGTTCTCTATCATCTGTATTCCTAGCTATAAAATACTTCAGATAATCACAGAAACTAGGAAAGTTAAAAAGGGACTATAGGGGAAAGCAACAGAGGAGGTCAATGGGAAAAACTTGGATGGGGTGGATTAATTTGAAGGGGGTGGACATAAAAACAGAAAGAGGAGGGTAAAATAACAGGAGACTTAACTGAAAAAGTCATAAGGAATCATATTATCTCTTTACATCTCTCTCACACACACACACTTTAAATGAGAATTTTCTACTTGAGATGACAATGTTTTCCCCACAGACTATATACAAAAACACCAACAGACATTAGAAGTTTCTCTTTCAATTGTTGGTCAGGGTTGTCCAAGAAAGCCCCAAAACATTATAGGCTACTTCTGTTGCCATTTGTTGTCTCCGAAAGGTTGAGGGTTAAGTCCCTAGAGATGAAGACATTAATGTACTTTGGACACAGGATTCTGGAGGATCTATCCTGGATCTGAACTGAAAGCCTCCTTCCTACAATCTAGCTTTCATGGTACCAGCAGGTGCCAGGCAAACTTCCAAGGGAGGGAAGCAACCAATAGTCCTACCCAGCTATGATGTCTATGAACTACAATGACCACCATGGTATGATATCCCTAACTATGCAAACAAATTTATATGTGTATGTATGTATGTATGTATGTATATATATGTACACACACACATGCACACACACCTTAGGGGTTATCAGCTCCCTGAACAGACTTAAGGACCACTAGACAAGAGGGAACTCATACTTGGTACTGGAAACCCAGCCACATAGCTGGATTAGTGACATCACAGATCTTGGAGGAAAACCTACAATCACCTCTTTACTAAACCAGTATAATTCCTAGGGCATTAAAATATTTATAAACTTAGACCCATAGGTCCTACATCAAAGAAACAACTCTTTGCAACAGACACAGTCCATTACAGAAAATCACAATGGATCAAAATGCAGAGAACAATAGATTGTGGGGTGACCAGCCCAAATGGATCTGCCTACAATACAGATCCTATACCCTAGGCACAGAAACACAGGGGAAGGAGCAAAAAGAGTTTAAGAAAGCACAGGAAGATTGCTATGAGCTTGTCTCTTTTAGAAATAAATGTTAGAGAATATACACCCTGAAGTCTTAACAACGGGGCCACCTAAACAAGACCTGAACAAGGATGACAGCAATCGACATGCTAACATGGAAGAGGGACAGCTCACAGAGCCCCACCTCTAGACAAAGATCTAGAGGCAACTATGGAGTTCTGAGAGCAAGAGAAATAGTCTTCCCCAGGGAAGAACAACCCAGTTGGTTATCCAATACCAAGTGGTCAGGCGTGAAGCATTATATGGACTATGCTGGTTGTATTTATATATTTAGGAATGTATGTGTAACAACAATTAAAGAAAAAAATGTCATGAATTTGAGAGCAAGATAGGGTAAGGGAGACATGGGAGGGGCTAGAGAGAGAAAGGGAAAAGGAAATGGCATACTTACAGCTTAAATCTAAAAAAATAAAAACATATTTAAAAAGGTATTTAAATTTTTATAAATTTAAGTGGCTTAGGTGCAATTTAATATAAAAAACTATGACATTATACATTTACAAGACAACTCCTGTACCCAAGGCTCAGGGATTACTGTAGAAGGGGTGGAAATATTATAAAAGCCAGAGGAACAGAGAGTTTGCTGTGACACCATGTTTCCTAGAAATGTCAGAAGCTACACTCATACCATCTCACCAACACAACTGCCAAATGTGAGTTGAACACTAGATACAAAGATAACAATAGACATGCTAACATGGAGTGGGGACCCCAGGAGGTCTCAACCCTACACAAAGAACTCCAGGCAACTAGGGAAAGCTGAGAGTGAGAGAAATAGTCCTCCCCAGGGAAGAACACAGCAGTAGCTTATTCAATAACAAATTGTCAGCGCTGAAAGCATACATACAAATAACATTATACAGATTGAGCAGGTTGTACTATGTATTTAAAAATAGACACACACAGACACACAGCCACACTTAACAACAATTAATGAGAAAAAGAGACCATGAATTTGAAAGAGAGCAAGGAGGACGTAGATGGCAAGGTCTTGAGGTAGTAATCACATTATATTCTGAAAAAAGAAAAATAATTTAAAAATTATGACACTAAATTTTGTGCTTGACTATATAAATATGGGATCTATAAAATTAATGCATATGTTCTAAGAGATAGATATACTTTTTTGGGGGAGGGTCTTTTGAGACAGGGTTTCTCTGCAGCTTTGGAACCTATCCTGGAACTAGCTCTTGTAGACCAGGCTGGCCTCAAACTTAAGGCAATCCGCCTGCCTCTGCCTCCCGAGAGCTGGGATTAAAAGTGTGTACCACCACTGCCTGGCTCGCGATACATATACTATTACTTTAAAGCTACGGATAAGCTCGAAAACCCCCTACACTACACTGCAACTGAAGAGCCCAAACACAGCAATTCACTTCTTTCCCTCTCGTGGAATCAAAACCACCCATCTAAAAACAAAATTACTCACTTTTTAAAAATGCACTTGACTTTGTTCTCTTTAGTATTTGTACAATCACTACCTGCCTACCAATTGTTTCACTATTAATTCTCTGTGTGTGTGTGTGTGTTTGTGTCTGTCTGTCTATCTCTTTTTCTCTCTCCCTCTCTCCCTCCTTCACACACACACACACATACAAAATTAATTAGGATATACACTCACACATCTTAGGGAAAATGAATTATTTCATACATGAAATCATTAAATCTTTAAGTTCCTTACTTACAGAGAATTAAAAAAATAATATACATATGCACACACACAATCTTAACTTGGGTTTTTCTTTTTGTAAATACTGTACATACTGTCAACTTATTAAAAATTTAAAAAGAAATATACTATACTTAAACAGAATTTCTACCACACACAATTAATTCATTTTATGATAACTCAGAATGTACTTTAGTACTTGGAAAGGGATACCCGAATGATGGATGACAAAAACTGCTAACTACTTACCCACAAACTCATACCCTATAAAAATCATTTACAATGCATTTATGTGTGTATGTCTTCTAAGACAACAGTGGACATATCTATATGTGACTTTTAGGGACAGCCTATTACATGATCAATCTTTCTGACTGTTCAATGAAATCCCAGATTCCAATTTCCAGCTTCTTATGTGTGGTGTGAGACAAGAGTCTGTTTGGTGGCATGGGAATGGTAAATGCATGTACAACTGTCAGGTTTGTCCTTCAAGCAGAAAAAGGGCCTCTTAGTCTCTCCTGTTGGCTGAAAGCAGGGTGAGGTTTCAGATAGTGAATTCAATCAGGACATGTCCAGCACATATAGCAGACAGAAGAGTAAGGTTCAAGGGCTCCTCAGAGCTATGCAGGTCAGGACAATTTATGAAAACAAATTATTAAATGATAGAGAAAAAAACTGCTTAAGTCCTTAAGGCACTGTGTTTTCATATTGGTAACAGCAATGAACCAAGTGTCCTACTTCAGTTTAGAATACTTCCCTTACAAGTCATCAGAAGGAAGAAGTTAGGACTTAATGACATAGCCTCAGTGGTCTTTCTCCTATTAAAACCATCTAGGACAGACCCAATTATTTACGTTTTTCTCAATAAAGAGAGGAGCATGTGCTGTATCACGAGACAGTGTACACTTCTAGTTTAGATTCCTGAAGAACAAATGTATACATCTTGCGAAAGACAGTTCTTCATGAGAATTTGCTCGGTAGCAACTTGGCATTTGTAATCTTTACATAGTCATTTAAAAGGGATACTGGAAAAACGTGAGAAAACAAGCATAGTAAAATAATATCATATGGTAAAAAGGTCTAGAGAAGTAACGGACAACAGAAGCAACCACCTGTTTTACGTGTTTAGGAATAATTAGATAGAATTGAATCATGTTTGTTATTTATATTCATGTGACAAAAGCAGGAGGAATTTTCATTGATATGTTGAAACCTAATCCTATTCACTAAAGATCAAGGCACCTAAATGCTTTACAAGATACTCTCAAGGCACCCTGTTCTGACTAGTACAGTAACAAGATGTGGCTGGCTTTGTACTTCTGTTTTCATCAATCAACCAGTAACAATTTGGCTTTTCTTGCCACTCAAACTCTGATCAGTAGTGCTTTCCATGCCGTTCACAACCGGAACAGCTATGGGCTTTTCCATGCATCTCAGGAAGCATTTTTTCAAGACTAGCCCAGTTGTGCTCATTTTACCTACCAAGTTGGTCTGCTGACAAAGCTTTTCCTATGCACAGTAATCCTGCAAGTGGATTACTTCTGAGGGCTAGTGAGGCCAGGAATGAGCAGAGATCAGAGAATGTCGACTCATGTGGATGGTCTCAAGGCACACACTGTAAGTAACTCTTTTCAAGGGAGGTGCACAAACGAATCATGTTTAACTCATACAGCATTTTCAAATTCCACCAGAACACAAACCACTATTTTCTACAGTCCACCCATTTCACAGTTTGAAGATTCTGAACCAAGCATCTCTGTGACAACAGCGAACCTAGTCAGCCACAGAAAATGGTACAGTGAAGGAAGAAATGCTACTTCAGAAGAAGTTTAAACATCCTTTCCTTGCAATGGTCTAATGAAAACAATGAACTAAGTTTTGCTCCATTCAAACTGCAGTTGAGCAGCAAAAAGAATACAATCTCCCCCCCACCCCCGGCCAGTATCCATACAGGCTCGTTGCCATGACAGCCCACAGACCCGCACACAGTTCTCAAATCCCTTATATAAAATTGCACATTATTTTCATACAACCTAAGCACACCCCTCCACTCTTTAACTAACCTTTAGAATACTTAATTTAACAATTGGATCCTATATAAATCCATATATATATATATATATATATATATATATATATATTTCCCCCCAAAGCAGGGTTTCTCTGAGTTTTGGAGCTTTCCCTGGAACTAGCTCTTGTAGACCAGGCTGGCCTCGAATTCAAACAGATCCGCCTGCCTCCTGAGTGCTGGGATTAAAGACGTGTGCCACCATTGCCTGGAATAAATCCTTCATTATACTGTGTTGTGGTGTGTCCAAGAATATCCAAGGTTAAAAAAAAAAGCAAAAACAAACACAAACAAAAAAGTCCCAAAACATTGTAGCTACCAAATATGTGCATTTATTTTCAGGCCACTTTCTCATGAGTATATCCAGTTATTCTCAGTAAGAATCTCATGTAGTTTTAGAATACAGACAGAAGAACTGTTAAATCATCTGCAGTCAAGTACTGAATTCTACAGCTTGTATTTTTAAGTGAACTCTGTGAAGCTCTAAACAGTTCCTTCCAGTAAGAAACAGAAGATAGTTTTTACCTATACTCCAAAGTTTGTGATCGTGAACTCATGACAAACCTGCGCACAAATAAACAAAAGGCACAAAAAAGGTGGTTTTATTAAATTTCCTAGAAGGCAGACTTTACTTACTGGCTCTTCTGTAAACTGAATTCCAACATCAATGTGTTCGTGACAACCATGAGGACACTACTTAGATACTCAAGTATGAAGTACTTCTCTGAATGTGACTTCCGACCTAACTCTTACTAAATGGTAGTTTACATGTATCTTAATATTCAGTGAAAAAAATATTCAGTGAATCATTCTCTTATTAAACCAAGCAGATTTATTCTCCTACCTTAACTTTACCCCACAAAAGAATACAAGATTAATGTTCCAAAAACAAATTTTCCTTTAGATATTGTTTTGCTAAAGAATAACAGCAACACAATATCAAGCCTCACACCTACAAACACAGTATTAAACACGTGTGCATGTGTGTTAGACACATGTGTATTTTATGTGTGTGCAGTGCATTTTATACACCTGTACACATGCATTATAATGTGTGCACTGTACACATGTGTGCATGGCGTATGATACAGACGCATGGATGTGTGTACATAGCTAAATACTTTGTCTGGTTTTCAAAAGAAAGAAAAATCTTTCACCATCTGGTACCAATCTTCAGATCGAGTTTTGTTCAAGGCCTGTAGCCAGGTTCATTTTATAATTGAAACATGGTGCCCATACCTTCTCTTTTCTTATATCTGAAACAAATCTCCTAACCATCCTTTTTCCTCTTCCTATCTGGATCCAAGTAGGTTTTCAACACCAAGATGAGCTCAAGGCCTCATCCATATGCTACCGTTTACTCTAAAACTAAAGTGATTTCCTTTTCTTTTTTTTTTAATTCGAATGACTTTTCAAGCATTCTTATGTTGTCTCCAATAGATACACCCAAGTCAAATAACTCCTGTAGTAACCAGTACTGTATGAATACTTCGAGGCTACAAACATCATAAACCAAGTCCCAATGTCTTGTTTGGGGTTACCAGGTAAGAAAAAGGTAGCTAATTAACAGCAGTGTCTCTGTAGTAGAAGTATACAGAGGGCAAAGTGGCCCTGTGTGCAGAAAAGGATCATTTCAAGCTGCTGGAAGACATAAGGCTTTATACAAAAGATAATATGACGTTTTAAATATGGGTTAGGAACACCTTAGGCACAGGAGGCAGAGAAAACAGCACATTCAAAGGCAGTGGAGGAGAGCAACTTGGCCTTCTGAAGAACTATTAACAATCAGGCCATCATGGCTAGAGCACAGATCACCAAGCCTTAACACAGACTCAGAGACATGGATCTATCCTCAAAGCACTATCAATTTTTCACCTTTGTGATTTCACATCCATCAGGTTTGCTTGTTTCTAATCTTGACACCACATTACACTTTCATTTATACTTCACAAAGCACCAGAAAAATTCAACTCATAAAAATTCACTGCTCAAAATTCCCCAACAGCTTCAATAAAAGCCACTTTACAAACCATACAAGAACCAACTCTAGTCATATTGGCCTGTCTCCATTTGCTCTTTATTGCTGTGATGAAACACTAACCAAACCCAATTTAGGGAGGAACTGGTTCATTACTTCTTACAGGTTAGAGTCCATTACCAAGGGAAGCGAGGGCAGGAACTCAAGCAGGAACCCAGAGACAGGAGCTGATGTAGAGACCATGGAGAAACACTGCTTTCTGGCTTGCTCCTCAAGGCTGGCTTAGCCTGCTTTCTTATACAACTCAGGACTTCCTGCCTAGGCATGGCCCACCGAGGGCTCGCTCCTCCCACATGAATTGTTAATCAACAATAAGTCCCTATATACACGCCCACAGACCAGTCTGACAGTCAATTCTTCTATTAAGGTCCAGTCTTCCCAGGGGAGCCAAGTTTGTGTCAAGTTGACAAAACTAACCTAAACAGCCTCCATAATTATTCCCAGAAGACAACAGGCATGCCTCTTGCTGTCTAGTCAATCCTAACCCAGGCATGGACCTGGATTGTCTCTTCATCTTTGCTGTCTGCACTCAAATGTCACCCACTTATAAGGCTTATCTATTTAAAGATGTAACCCACATCCAAAGACTACTTCCCTTTCTCTGTTTTATTTTTCTCTTTGTCTTATTATTTCATATGCTGCTTGATTTTGTTTTGTTTTTACTTTGGTCATTACAATAATTCCAAAGAGCATTTTCCATTTTCATCACTGATCCATGTTCAGTGAGTGGAACAGTACCCAGCCTGTAACAGAAACCATAAACTGGCTCTGTCTCTTCAACTAAAACCTTAGCTTCTGTACAGTAAGACTTGTACTTTTTCTATTAATCATTTATTCTGTGACTAAACAAAGAGCAATATTCTGCATGGCAGTTTCACGTTTGATCCCTGGAAGCAGACGGGTCCACTGCTTTGTATTTTGTGCTATTGCGAAAATTACTGAACTTCTTCTAAACCTTAGTTCCCTATCATAGGATGATAATAGGCATCGATCTTGTAGGAGAGTGCTAAGAACTAAAATAATGCAGACAAGCACATTACTACCATCCAGGCAGACAGCAAGTGTTGGTTAGATAGCAAAGTGATGGCAAGAAACATTCCGACTCACAAACTGCTTACACCAAGTTCTCACATCATTTCTAGTACCCATTTCTTCTGATATTTTCAGAAAAATTCTGGATCTGCATATGCCGGCTTAATATATCAACTCTTCTCTACCAAAATTGTATTTTCATGCTGTTAACTTATAAACTGAGACATGGAGAGATTAATGTATATAGTTTTACTTAAATATTTTTTGAAGGCTAGGAATGTAACTGAGTTGGTAGAGTGGTTGCCCTGCATGTACCATGCACTGGGTTCAAGCACCATTCCCACCTAAACTAGGCAATGGAAGTACTCATACTCTCAGAGTTGCTTCTGAAGGAGGCAGAGGACTGCACAGCCATTCTTGGCTACAAAAAGTTAAGAGGCCAGCCTGACTACATGAGAATGTGCCCCGCCCTCTTAAAGAGAGAGAAAGTTACTTAAGTGATAAATTATATAAAAGCCATATTTATCATAGATGTTAATTTATATTCTTTGCTAAAACTGAGTCTTGGTGTCTGTTTCATAAAACCTCATAAAAAAAGGTTCAACCTTAGAGCCAGATCACTAAATAAAATTTTACACTTCTAATTCTGTATTATATAGATTTGAATTCTTTTAGACAATACCAAATTAGACTTCCCATTTGTTGAGAGAGCCACCATGAGGACTTACATGAGTCCCCAAGAAACTAGCCAGTGACAGGATAGTCTCACAGAGTTAAGCTACTATGTATCAGGAAGTAACTGGGGGCTTTAAATACATAAATACTTTTGTTAATAAACTGTCCTCCACCTAAGGCATACGCTGACAGACAAAACAGGACTAGCATCAAGCTAAATGTCAACCCTACCTTGACAATGGTACTTGAAAGCACCTTGGGAGGCAGGAAGGCCTGGAATTCCAGTCAATTTTTAAAGAGCTTTCTTCAGTGATCTAGTAAATAGGATAGGTCCTATCTTGTAGAGGAACTATGGAGCTCCGTTCACATCAACAGAAGTCAACTGTTTTGCAGCACCAGTTTTACAGGAAAAAGGGATGCAGTAAAAGATTTGAAAACTGCTAAAGTCATAACCCCACAACTACCCCACCACCTCCATGTTCTGCTTACTCCTTTCAAACCAATTTTTATAAAGTTATAATCACATGTTTGGTAACAAAGGCCACACACACACACACACACACACGCGCGCACGTGTGTGTGCGTGCGTGTATGTGCCTGTGGTTTAGTATGATAAATGTGTAAATGCAGAGGACAACCTCAGGTGTGGGTTTCCACCTTGAGACCAGGTCCCCTGGTTTCCCCTGCTTCTTTTTCTGTTTTGCCTCCCATCTCCCCGTAGGGCATCAGAACTATAGACACTCATGCAACACATCTGGCTTTTCCGTGGATGCTGGGGATCTCAACTCAGGACCTCATGCTTGTAAAGCAGGTGCTCTTACACACGGAGTCACCTTCTGCACTCTAGAACACCACCAAAAAAGCTAGATAACACCAGGTTAAATACTAGCCCAACTTTTGTGTGACCCTGTTCAATGTTTTAAACTCCTTTATCCTATTTCTGAACTCACATCATAACAAGTTATGTCAACACAGATATGAAGGAGAGTGCACTCAGGACAGAGCTTTATGTGAGGCAAACTGAATGTGTTACATAAAATACACAGCTCAACTGTGATGTCTGAAGTCAGAAGTATGCTACTAAAGTGTAATAAAAACATATTTTAAAAAAAAACTATTTTTATTGTATGTGTATGAATGTTTTTGCTTGCTTATTTCTGTACACCACATGCATTCAGTACTTTCAGATGTTGGATCCCTGGAACTGGAGTTACAGAAGGTTGTGAGCCACCATATGGGTGCTGGAAACTGAACTTGGGTCCTCTGGATGACCACCCTGTGTTTTTAACTACTGAGTCATTTCTCCAGTGCCCATAAAACATAAAAACCTATTTTAAAAGAACTTTCTTATACCGATGTTTTAAAATAATCTGTCCCACCATCCCTTTGTTTTGCTAAACTATAATTCCTCATTATTAAAAGGAAAACTTAAAAAAAGAATTAGTGGCCAGCTTTATCAACTACAAAGTTTAAGTTTTTCTGACAAAACATTTTTAATAACTGATAATCTATATAGTAAGACTTTCTTGTGTTGAACCCTCCATTATCCCCATCTGTATTACAAATACAATTCTTTAGGCAAAAGAAAGCCAAAGGACAATACTAAAGTGACCTATCACCTCCAACGGCCACCAAACCAATACCTATGCCTTACAGATGCCTCCATCCATGAGACCATCTCAACATGAACAGAAAGGTCATATTTCTATAACAAAGAATCTCCTCCCTGTATTTCTTTAAAGAATGGAGTGAGTAGTGAAAAACAGTTCTGAACTATGTCTTCTTGTAGTAAGAATATAGATAGCTGTTAACTTCATGCAGGCGTGCCAGGAAAAACAGCTTACTTTTATCACACAGCCTGGGCTAAGCTGTGCTCTTAAAGTTCATTCCACAACTAAGCCGATGGTACTATGAACTAGTAGATTTGGTAGACATGCTGAGCTTCAGCTATCTACATTGTTCTTTCTTCTATCTTTATGATACTGAACTTTCAGGCTCCTTAAGCTATTCTACTAAAGCTGCTATAAAATATTAAATGTGTACACAGCATCTAATATCCATTCCAACACAGCCCTGTAAACTTTTTAAGACTTGTCAAATTCCTACAACTTTGGTTACAATGAATTGATCAAGAGAGTACTAAGTGAATCCCTCTAAGAGATAAAGAGAACCACATCCTGCATGCACATATACTTAGGGCATGCTACATGGTTTATAAGGATAAAAGAGTATCTGAGCAGCTCCCAGGACAACACTTTTGAATAACCAAATTAGGCCTAAAGGTGAGGGTCAAATACAATATACAAAGTAAACAGCAACACTTCAGTGATGCTGGACCAAATAAATATACGCAAATACATAAGTAATGGGATGAATTTGCTTTTCTGGTCTATGAGGTAGATACCTACAGAAAACTGTTAAAATCAAAATTACCCTTGACCTTTATAATACAAATGTCATACAATGATTTAAACTGCCATATTTTGCATATCAAGTATGGCAATGGCCAACAAAGACAGCAGCAATGGAGTTTGTTTTGTTTTTTCCATAATGGAGATTAAAAACCTTGTGTGTGCCAGGCAAGTGTCCACAAAATGAGTTACAATCCCAGCCCTCAAGACTTTTTGTTTAAATTTTTATTTTACATGGGGTTTTTTTTGTTTGTATTTTGCCTGCGAGAAGAGGGCCTCAGGTGCCCTGAAACTAGTGTTACAAGTGGTTCTAACTCCCTATGTGGGTTCTGGGAACCGAACCCAGATCTTCCAGAAGAGCAGTTAGTGTTCTTCATCACTGAGCCACCTCCCTGAAGACTTTTTCATAGGTACACTATATAATAGGAAAATTTTCTCCAAAGTTACCATTTAATACTATAACTGATTTTTACTTACACATTAAATTCCCAGTACATGAACAATTCAAATATAGGCTGTAAACTGGGATTTAATAAATTTAACATGCATCGGCTCTTCATGTTAGAGATAATAATGGCCTGTCGGTAGTGGTGCTTGCCTTTAATCCTAACACTGGGTGGGCAGAGGCTTTTGGACTCTGAGTTCAAAGCCAGCCTGATCTACGGAGCGAGTTCCAGGACAAGCAGGACTACACAGGGAAACCCTGTCTGCTCCTCGTCCCCCCCAAAAAAAGCAAAAAAAAAGCAAAAAAAAGATAATGAAACAACTACAGATTTGTGTATTTGCACATAAGAATGTGGGTATGTGTGTCTGCACATGTGTATGTATTTAGGCCAGAGGTTGGTTTCAGGTTATCTACCTCTGTCACTCTTATTTTCTGAGATAAGATTTCTCACTAAATCTGGAGCTCAGCACTTTTTGCTAGACAGACTAGTCAATAAACCCCTAAGATGTACTTGTCTCCACGGCTTCTCGATCCCCACAGTGATGGATTTACAGGTCACACTACCACACCTGGCTTTTACATGGGTGCTGGGATCCAAACCCGGGTCCTCACGCTTGCACAGCAAATGCTTTATCTACTGAGCCATTTCCCCGGCCCCAATTTAAAAAATAAAACCAAATTCTAGTAGGTAAAAACATAAACAACATATCTTGAAATCTGACTTAATAACCTAGCACTATTGCTCATTCAATAAACATATTTGTGAATATTTTCAAATGTCAAAAGATTATTACATTAGGATTGCATCAAGAACACACAGCAGGAGGTATCTTAGTGATGAAATGCTCAGCATAGCAAGGCAGTCAGAATTAGGGCAAGGAAAAATCTGCTATCTCCCTACTACTTAAGTTATATTGGTCAAATCAATTAGAAAAAAAAGAAGCCAATTAAAGACATGAAAAGTTGAAAATTAAAATAAGTATTTCCAGAAGATATGCTAGTAGAAAATCCTAGAAAAAATATTATCAATGATAAAACCAAGCCACTAAAACTTGTTGTGGGACCTTTGTTCACACTGACACTCCGAGACTGCCAATAAAGCTTTACTCTGAAGCAGAGGATGGAGTTAGCAACTAGTTGACCAGAATTAGCCACGGAGGTTTTGGAGGACCCAGGATACAGAGAGACACAGGAGGTAGTAGGGAGGGGCTTACAAAGATTCACAGGCCCTTCTGGATCAAGGAAGGAGTGAGAGGAGGTTACTGGTCGCTGCTCTGATCAATTAGGGTTTTACCCCATGTCTGACTCCTGAGTTTTATTTCATTATAGAATATAATTAAATGCCTCAAAAACTGACACACACAAAACAAAAAAAGTGCAACCTAAAAGACCAATGGCCATTTAAAAAAGCATATAGAAAAGCATATCAGCAAGAGCAGCACAAAAGATGATCCCTAAAGAATGAACTTTTAGGACCTAGAATGAATAGCTCTAAAATTAACATGGAAGAACAAACACAAAGAAACATCAGAGAAAACCTTTAACATAAAAGTCACTGAGCAACAGGAACAGCACCATCCAATGCTAACACAGACTCTGAGGCTGCAACTACTGCAGGGCGGCGAGATGCCGTCTCTGAGTCCTTCCGCCTGGTGAGACGTGCGGGTTAGCAACACGGGGCAGGGCTGTGGAAGAAGATAATTCCAGGAGCTGCTAGTGAGATTTTTTTCAAAGGTCTCTACTCCTAAAAGAATTTGGCAATAATTAACAAAACTATATACCAACTTTTCTTCCCTCTGCTGCCTCACTTCCATCACTTACTCTGACGACAGCTCCACAACAGCTGGGTAGTAGGTTAGGAAAAAGGCTACATGTACAAAGGACGACTTGTCTGGCATCATTATTAGTATATGTGTTGCAAACAATAACCTGAGTGTCACTATGTGAGGCCCTTGTTTAATAAGCTAGCAGAGAGACACACAATGGAATACAATGCAGGTGCTAAAAAAGAAAAAAAGGCTTCTATGAACAGATGAGTAATTTTCAAGATAAGTGAAAAAAAGCTAAAATACAAAAAAGGGGTTTCTAAATTTAAAAGAAAATTAAAAATATACGTATGTTTTATTTTTTCAAAAAGAACAAAGATAACCTGAAACTAAGGAAACTAGTCAGTCACACAAACAAAACATGAGAATAAGGTGGAAGATACATGAAGCCCCCAAGTATATTTATCTCCTAAACCTTGATTTCAGAATTTTACCAAAACTGAATCTTTGAGCAAAGATGGGAGACAAGCACAAAAGTAATAAAATAGGGGACACAGGAGTTGTGTTATAATTCATACAAGTAGAAAAATTCAATCACTGTAAATTTTGTTTCTTTCTTTTTGAAATGAAATAGGGTTCTCATTTTGTTGCCAGGTTCGTCCACATTAAAAGACTCAAAAGATCCAAAGTGCGCCTCTTCCTAAGTAGCATGTGCCACCAAAGCCAGTTTCATTGAATGTTTTAACATAACATATCTTCAATAAAAACAAAATGCATTTTTGTACTGAAAAGAAAAGCCTATAGTTCTACTTGATAGTTTTGTTTTTGTGGTACAATGGGTATAGTAGGAAATAATTATGCTGTAGTAAATGAATCCCCACTGCAGCTAGAGAGACATGGATAATGTAAGGCAAGAAGAAACTTAGATGGCCATGATTAGAGCTGTTAGGATAACCACACACCTCATGATTTATAGAAATATATATATATATATCATCGAACAGTTAGAGACACATGTGTATGTGCCAATATGTATGTATGTTTCCCCTGAAAGGGCCTGGAAGAAAAAAATCTATTTGTAATGAAAACACACATCACAGTTTCTATACACTACTCCACACCAGGAATCTAAGGAAATAATGAGTCTAGAGCAAAGAATCAAAACTAAGCTGAACCTAGTTGATGTTTTGTCAGAAAGGAAAAGTTAAAAACTAATGTAGATACATAAAAAAAGTCAAGGAACCCACTTGAAAGGGCTCCCACTGGCAAAATCCAAGCAGCAAAATGTATGAGAACAGATTGTGGACCCTTGTAGAAATAAAAATCTCAAAAATAAATAAAATGAAAATACTTCCCTTACCCAGTGACTTATTTAGCCACTGGCTCATCAAGACAGATGGGATGACTGAATCAGAAAGTGAGTGTATACATATATCATAGCAGTAATTCAAGGCAGAACCACCAAGGGTCATTTAACTTACTAGGTAAAGGGTGATGGTCAGCAAGATGCTTCCATGGTCTCAAAATATGTCTCACAGGTTCCTTCATTACAAAAGACAAAATGCAGTGCAGAAACCAGAACACCTTAACCAAAATTAACTTCAGCAATAAAGGCTCAAAGTGACATCTAATGAATGCCTCCTGCCAAAATGCCTAACCTAAATCTGACCCTGAACCACTCAGACAAACCAACTTTAGAGCACATTCAACCTACACTTTGGTTGCTGTTGTTATTTGGGGTTATTCAAATAACTGTTATTTGCAGCAGGGCCTCACAATACTTCCTAGGCTGACCTGAAATGTACTATGTCTATTAGCCCAGGCTGGTCTTGAAATTGCACAGCAGTATTGTTGGCTTACAAGCATGTACCAATATGCCCAGCTTTGAAAGCATTATTTAAAATGGTAATATTCTAAAAAATGTAGGACAGCTACAACTGGAAAAAAGGTAGGTAAACACGACACATGATCATGAATAGCATGAAACAATTGCAAAATGAGATAAGGTCGTATATTACACACTACAATTAAATTAAATTTTCTGTTAAATCTATGTAAAGGTTTTGTTTTCATATGTGTGCATGAGCATACATGTGACATGTGGGTAAATATGCATGCCTAGGAACAGACTGAGGTGTCCTCAGGAAAACCATCTAGCTCCTGTGAGACACTGGCCTGCTGCTCACCAATTAGGCTGGCAGCCAGCTGGTGCTCCCATCTCGGTCTCTCCAGCACTGGTATTCCAAGCATGCTGCATTTCTACACGGATTCTGGGGATCGAACTCAGTTCTTTTACTTAAAAGAAAAATGTTCTGCTGGCTGAACCGTCTGTTCTTTGAAACAAGCTCTCACTCAGTAGATTAAGTTATTTAAGAACTCACTGTGTAGTTCACACTGGTCTCAAACCCTGGCAATCCTCTTGCCTTAGCTTTCCAAATGCTGAGAGCCCCAGGTAAGGAGACTTTTATCCAAGGTAGCGTAAGACTAAACTAAACACAGTCACTACTCCTGTAAAGGCATCAAATGATTAAACAGTGCCTACTACAATGTACTATGCCTACATGCACCATCAGATATAAAAAGAAAATCATAAAAATACAACAAATAATCTAGATAAAGTGTGAATAAGAATTTATGAGGGTGGTGGCACAGGCCTTTAATCCCAGCACTCGGGAGGAAGAAGCTGGTGGATCTCTGTGAGTTTGAGGACAGCCTGATCTACAACAGCCAGAGCTGCTACACAGAGAAACCCTAACTCAAAAACTAAATTATCTATCTATCTAACTAGCTAGCTAGCTAGCTATCATCTATCTATCTATCTATCTATCATCTATCTATCTATCATCTAGCTATCTAAGCAAAAACATAACAAAAAAAGAAAACTGGTATGTTCACTATTCATGTTATTTAGGGTAACCTGAAAGACCAATGTGCAGCAACATGGGGTTATATAGAAAGGGGAGTCAGAAATGTGATTCTCTAATGATATAAACAAAAAAGAATACATCAAACTCCATAAGCACTCTTGACCAGTCACCCATTATCAAAGAACACACTTGGAAACACAGGATACCAAGGTACTAACTTCAATTAAGAATAAACTCAGGGGGCTGGAGAGATGGCTCAGTGGTTAAGAGCATTGCCTGTTCTTCCAAAGNTGGCCTGCAGGCATACATGCAGACAGAATACTGTACACATAATAAATAAATCTTAAAAAAAAAAGAATAAACTCAGGGGCTGAAGAGATGGCTCAGTGGTTAAGAGCACTTGCTGTTCTTCTAGAACTCCCAGCACCCATGCTCACAACCACATGCAACTCCAGTTCTAGGGGATCAGACACCTTTGAGCTCTGAGGGCACATGAGGGTACTCATGTGTGTGCACAACATACACAATTAGAAATTTTAGAAATTAAAGTTTTAAATTAAAAAAAAAGCATAACCTAAAACACGTGGGAAATCAACTTAGCCCAATAGCAATCAAGGAAAACATCCTCAACTCTGGGGTGACAATGGATACACTAAAGCAGCCCTTCCTCTAGAGGACCCCAAATCTATGCTGATATTTACTTATTTGTTTATCTATTTATTATGTGTTGCTAGAGAGAGAACCCAGAGACTCATGTGTACATTTTAACAGAATATTCCTACTGACCTCATGTAAGCTTTTATTAACATTGTACTTCTTTAATTACTGGGCTAGGAGAGAGACAAAATAAAACTTGATCCAAAAGACTTCACCATAAAAAATGTTATAATTATAGGATAAAGAGTATCTTTGTAAAGCAACTGATCACTGGACCCACAAAGCAAACATTACATATAATGCTAAGAACTCAAAGACTAGAATTACCAACATTTGCCATCCTTCACAATAACACGAACATCCAAACAACAGATTAACAATGTCAAATTCCATTTCGTAAGAAAACTTTATAGTTTAATCTTCACTACATGGTAATGAAATTTACTGATACACAAAATTTAAACAAACCTAGAACATGGGATGTACATGAAATATTTAGCAACTGTACAAGGTGGAGAGTTATGAATAATGTTCTGTAAAATAAAAAGCAGGTCTACTACTAAGGACAAAAATGGGAAGGCAAAAGGGAAAAAGCGTGCTCAACATATGAAACATGGTTCCTAACTGATAGGCAATACTGGGAGTTGAGGCTGGAGAATATTACTCAGTAGCAGAGTGCTTGCCTAGCAGGTACAAAATCCTAGGTTCAATCCCCAATATGAACAAAAACAGGGAAGGAGGGAAGGAAAGAGGAAAGGGGAATACGGGAATACAACCAGAACTATGCCTCTCACTACTTAAAAGTAACCTACAAGCCTCTAGAAGAAAAGGCTCAGGAATATAAAGAATTTTTGATTGTTGTTTTTTCCTAGGATTAAATAACAATAAATGCTTCTAAAATTTGAAATGTTATATGCGAGCAAATTAAAACACTGGGGCTGGGTAGATGGTCCAATCAGTAAGGTGCTTGATGCGGAACTATGAGGACATGAATTTAGAGCCCAGCACTACTATATAAAGCAGGCCGTGGGGACTGGAAAGCTGGCCCAGTGATTAAAAGCACTAGCTGCTCTACCAGAGGACCAGGATTCAATTCCTAGCCCCTAGACAGCGCTCACAACCACATGTAACTCCAGTTCTAGAGGATCCAACACCCTTTTTTGGCCCAGTGGGCATAAGACATGCACGTAAGTGGTATAGAGACAAAACACTCATACACATTAAAAAACAAAACAAAGAAAGCAGGATGTGGTGTAACCCCAGTGCTGAGGGAACAGAAAACTGGTGGATCCATAAGCTCATTTGCCAGTCAGCCAACCTGAATGTATGAGCTCCAAGTTCAAAGATAGAGCCTCAAGTTAAAAAAGAATGTAGATAGCTATATAGGATGGGATCCAAAGTCAACCTGTTTTCAAAACTCATGCACATTGACCCCATGTATGCAAACATACACAAACAAGTACATGTGTACACCCCCCCACACACAAATACTGCATTAAACAAAGTATCACAGTAATACAGCTCTGTTTAGTTTTGGTACTTTGAGATAAGGTCTTTCCTGACCTCTCCCCCACCCCATAGGTAGTACTGTTATCCTCGCAGTAATTTACATATGAACTCCCCTAAGAGGAATCTGGATGGAAAAGAATCCTTGCTAAGATGATAAGTACTGAAGAAATTCAGTTAAACCAATGGTTTCTCATTTGGGAAGAATAATGTGAAGTCCAAACAGGAAAAAACAACAAATATATGTTAAGAAATTCTCCAGTTAGGAAAAAAAAACCTGAAGGGAATCTTGTTTTTAACTTTTTTAAAGCCCAAGCTAAATAAGTACAGTTAGGATGAGTTAGGTAAAGTCAGTGGCTTACTCATGTCTTCTTCCTAAGTAAAACAGTGCTCTCTCTGAAACTCAAAGTGCAGGGTGTGCCCCGACTCTGCTTGGTGACAGGTGCAGCTTCAGCAGGTGCCCAGAGCAGATGCCACTCAGAAGCTTTGTTCTAGATGTGACCCTGGCCAGCACGTTGGTGCAAAGTTAAGTCAGTTATCTCAGCAACTAAACTGATTTCATTGGTACTTAGATCAACTGTTCTCAAACTCAGACCTACTAACAACCACCTGGGGGGCATGCTTTTTAAAAGTACAGTTTCAGCCTACGAACTACTAATCCCACAGGTCAGTCTTACCATTGAGATCTACACACCATATGAAACCTCGGATAGCAAAGCACCACTTATGAAGCATGCTTACATACTAAAGCTGTGGGTTATCAACCTTTAGATCCAGCTTTTTCCAGGATAACAGGATGGAAAAACCAGTTAACTGATTTCAGGAGGAAGTCATCAACCAAGTCCATAAGTTAGGACCTTCTAAAGGACAAATTACCTCATTATTCTAATAAATAATGGCATATGGGAAAAAGAACAAGAACTGATTTTTAAGAGGTAAGACCCAGCAGGCAACACATCAAAAACATCGCCTTTTTCAGTTCCATCAAAACACACTATGGGATTAAGTGGTAGAGTCCTGCACACACTGATGGGGTGTTCACAGAACTACAGTTCTGTCACTGGGCAGCAACGTGGTTTATAGCA
This sequence comes from Ellobius talpinus, assembly GCA_001685095.1. Lineage (NCBI taxonomy): Eukaryota > Metazoa > Chordata > Mammalia > Rodentia > Cricetidae > Ellobius > Ellobius talpinus. Next base: position 8,228 of record LOJH01004228.1, on the reverse strand, counting down.
ATTACTCCTAGATATCAGTAAGAGATTTCAGTCTCAACAACAGGGTATCACAAAATACTTAGTCAAAAGAGCATGCATTTTGTAAGACCAAATTTCCTCAATTTACAACATAATTGCAAAAACTATATAAGCCCAGTGATATATCTACCTTTTTTAACAGAAAAAAAACATACAGTTAACCTGTTTCTTGAAAATCATATGATCACATTAACAAATAATCTAAAGACTAATAAATCCAAAGACACAAGGACATGAAACATATCTGAAGATAGTAACTATGAATAATGGAGAATTATATATGATAAAGATTTGTAAAATACAAAGGGGTTAAGGTGTGCTTTGAAAAACAAAATTTATTTCCAAATTGGCAATCATAGCAAACAGTTAAAAGTGAGAGTGAAAATTTACACCTAGCTCTTTATTATAGGATACCACATATCCTATGTATATGTGTATCAATAGATGGATCTTCAAGAGGTACCCTGAACTCATCATCTTCTATCTACTATTGTATGATTCTGACCAAATAAAATTGCCAATATTTTGGTTACACTATGGACAAGTACACCAGTGATGTTACATATATTTATTTTAACTTCAAAAGCTAGTATCTTTTATTTTTATCCAAAGTGCACACAGCATTCTAGTGAGGTAACTAAAGCGCAAGCCAACAAAGCCCAATGACCTGAGTCATCCTGAGGGCCCACACCATGGAAGACAAAACTCTCAAAAGTTGTCCTCTGGTCTCTACACATTTGCTATGACACACAAACGCACAATGAACAAACAAACAGAACTTTAAATATACTTATAATTTCAAGTCATAAACTAACTAGAGATAGCTTTAATCCAAACACCTCCCTTCTAAGTTCAATAAAGTCTGGCCTTAAAACTGTATCTACTGATAACAACTTTTCCCTAATATTAAAACTCAGGATATAGCCTCTCCAGTTTTCAAAGTCACCAGAACTGAAGAAAAACACAAATTTTTAGCAGAACTAGCATCAAACTCAACACAATCACTAGTCTATAAACAGTAACTACCACAATTTGCCAGGGAAACATACAAATTTTTTAAAACTCAAATTTTCAATACAAGTATCATGTTTTTTCTTAAAAAGCAGTCTTTAGCTAGAATAAACAGGAATTATAGGGACAGCTAATTCAACTAAAAACCTAAATATAAAGACTCAACAAAATTAAAGTTATTATAAACTTTTTCCTAAGAAGGATGAACCATGCAAATAAATGAGTCTGAGACTCAATTTTCTTTTGCATTATTTATTTACTTTGTGTCTGTGGGTATGAGTATGCCATAGCACACATGTGGAGGTGAGAAGACACTTGTGGAAGTTGGTTCTATCCTTCCACCATGTGGGTCCCAGGGTTGGTGGCAAATATCTCTACCCACATCTCACTGGGCTTCAAACTTAATCTTTTGCCATGGGATAAGACACAGCTCAGGCAGAACACTTGCCCTGAAGGAGGCCCCGAGTTCCATTCCCAACACTACCAAAAGCAAAGATAAAACACCATTTTTTCTTTTCTTTTTCCTTTTTTGTATTTGGCCTCTATCACAGACATCTGAGCTGTAGTTCAAATAGCAGGAAAACCCACTTTTTTCCTATTATCTTTCCCCATTTGAAACTAAGGCCACTGCTTATCTTCCAGGCTCAAATTTTCTTCTAAGATTAAAATTGCAATGTGTCTTTACTCTTCTTTTCCTGTCAGTGAACATGCAATACTCCTAATATTCCCCTGCAAGAACTACTATTTAACTAGAATAGTTACTAATATAACTTCGTACAACTATTTATGAAGATATAGAAATAGCAGCGCCACAAAATAAACAAACAAACAAACAAATAAATAAATAAATGAGCAAGCCATAAATCTAGGCCAGGAAAAGTGGCACACACCTGTGGCTGTAGCACTTGAGAAGCAGAGGCAGGGTAACTGTGAGCTCAAGGCCAGCCTAAGCTACAGAGTGAAGCTCTGCCCCAGCTGTTTTAAGTTAAATATATAGAAACTACATGAGTATGATACAGAAATAGTCCACATTTTACCTATTCTTTTTCCTAATCTCATGTCTTCGAGTTTAGAATTCCCAAACTGTGCTCCAAGAAATCTAGTAAGTCTACCTCAAAGATGACATTTCACACCATACAGCATTATGGTGGTACTTGGAGTAAGGACAGAGGAAAGACAGTGATCTCGAAGGTGTTAGAGTCACACCCCGAAACACAACCTCTGAGTCCTAGATAAAATAGCAGTAACCAACTTTGCATTTATGATTCAAAATCATTTGACCTTTTCTAAGAGGCACATACTATGTTTCAGGAAGACTGGCTTCTACAGCGCACAAATACAAGTTTCTGCTTTGACCATGAATATCAAACAACATTGGGATGGAAGTGGAGGCAGAGAGAGGGAATCCACCAGCTCTCACCCTATCAGGCCACATGTCCCTCTCCACTCTTACAAACTCATTTTATTATTAATCTCTAGTAGGCTTGGGAAGGGGACAATAAAATAGCCTTCACAAAGGAAAAAAACTGTTCCAAAAATACTTTACCTAAATTTATACATTAGGTATCTGCATGTTGATGAACTAAAATGTCTTTCCTTGTCCCCCTTCCAATTTTGTTTAGTTTGAGAATACAGAAGAGCTTACGGGAGTGCCAGGCTTTCCTAAGACATAAAAGTGGATCTCGCATAAAGTTCACCATGAAAACGCCTATCCCTCAAGAGCTGCTCTTATAAAATGGTACTTCTAATCAGAAAAAAAGGTATTTCTAGCTCACAGCTGAGGCCTAAGATTTAAATAATAAAGGCATATGTGTATGTTAGGAGGGCTGAGGATGTAGCTCAGTGGTAGACAGAGTTCTTGACTTGTGCTGTGGAGGCAGCGGTGGGGGAGGGGTATTATGAAATCCCCTAGAGAGTAACCTGGGTCAACTGTCTATCTAGGAAAGTAAATTGACTTCCAGTTTGAGCAAATGCATGTGGCTTAAAAACATGGATTCTGCGAGCTGACACCAACCTGAATGTGATCAGGCTTTAAACTTCCTTCATCCACTTTCTACTTCCAGCAAGTCTACAAACCTTTCAGAAATGGCACACATTATCACAAAATACCAAACTCAGGTTTGTTCAAAACAAAGGACACAGCTTATAAAATTAAAGTTATAATTCTCACACCAGTACCTTACTAAGGATTTAGTTATTCTCCCTGTCCCCATTATTAGTTTATTTACTCTTAACTAGGAGTAATCTGGGTTTTTTCCAGCTGTTTAGCAATTTATACTCAATGTGTTACTTTACTCACCGAATAATACTGAATTCTTTCCCGTCACCTCAAATGATTCATAAAATGCTTCCTCACTGACCTACATCTGACAATCCCTAAATGCATTTATGTCATTTAACTGATAAAAGTTAACTGCTAGTAACAGAGCTACTCATGTAACTAAAGGTCTTCTACCCAGAATTGACAATATGACTCCAGAGTGGCTACTGTAAGCACGGTTCTAGCCAAGCTCTCAACTGTCCCCAAAGCGCGTGCACACTAAAGAAGCAGTACTGCAAGGTTCAAATACAAAAAAAAACAGAAATTTGGGGTTTTCTACAATAAAATTTCAATGTCTTGGAACTCCTTTCCAAGTTTTATAAAGAACACATCAAGGGGGCTGGAGAGATGGCTCAGTGGTAAAGAGCACTGGCTGCTCTTCCAGAGGT
>LOJH01004227.1:13095-27896 GCA_001685095.1 Ellobius talpinus | reverse complement strand
CCAGTACCTCTGCCATGAGGCTAGACTCTCAGAGAAAAGCTAAGGAATGGGCTGTATCTAGCTGTCAAAGCCACAGCTTTAGTCCTAGTCAAATTGCTTAGCAAATTAAAGACTCATGTGGTCAGAAAAAGAGAGATATACAGTAAAGATAGATTCAAAGACAAAGAAAACCTCTAAATAGTTTATTGTGTGTTTAAAAATATATGTAGACTTGGAAGAAAATAAAAGGATAAAGTCCTTAAAAGGAAAAAGAAAAAAAAGATATAGACCTCTGTGTTTTTATTTGGGACTGAATGGCTGGCTGCAGGACCGGGCAGGACAGAAACCTCTGTCAACACTTTCCATGATAAAGGCAGATGAAAGAGTTTATGAACCCTTAGCCAGCTCTATGTAGGATGCTGGGAGGGATACTTCAGTCTGATAACAAGGATAAACACAACAAAGAGATCACAGGGAATAAACAAACAATTCTAGGACAGTTAATTTTTAAAAAAGGCTAAGGATACACCACAAAATAACACAACAAAAACAACAACAACATCAAAACCATGGAATTAATGTACATTGATCTATAATAACTCAGTATTAATGGTCTCAGATCATACTGGCTTCAGAAGAAGACTTGGGAGGAGCCTCCTCCTTTCTATCTTGTGGAATAATCTGAGTAGTACTAGGGCTAGTTCTCTGTCTAGAATTCTGGGCTGAGTCCATATGGCCTTGGGCTTACTTCACCTGGAGACTTTTAATTCCTGCATTGGTTATTATGTGTCTGTTTAAGTTATTTACTTAATCTTGATTTAACATTAGTAGGCCATATTCATCTAGAAATTCATCCATTTTTTTAAGTTTTCTGATTTAATGGAATATCTATTTTAAAGTATGTCTTTACTGAGTTTCCTTAGTATCTGTCATCATATCTCCCTTTTCAACACAAATTTTATTAATTTGGATAATTTGGGTCTCTTTCTTTTGGTTAATTCAGCTAAAGGTTTGTCAATCTTGTTAATCTTTTTCAAGAACCAAGTCTCCTTTTCATTGAATCTTTGCATTATTTTTCATTTGTTTGTTCGTAATTTCACTCCTGATTTGATTATCTCTTTCCATCTACTGTTTTGGGGTATTGTTTTCTAGTTTTTCTGGGATATTCAGGGATATCAATAAGTTTTAATTTGATATCTTCCATATTTTTTATGTAGTCACTTAGTAATATAATTTTTCCTCACGGAACAGCCTTCATTGTGTCCCATCAGCTTGGTATGCTGTATTTTCTTTTGCATCCAGCTTAAGGATTTAAAATTTTTTAAACATCATTAACAAAGGCAGCAGAAACCAATGTAACACACCTTTACACAGTTAGGTAATATTCCTCATCATAAACACATATTTACATAGTTAAATATTCCACAATACCAAAGGGATACAAATAGGAAAGGAAGAAGTCAAAGTATCTTTATTTGCAGGTGATATGCTTATATACATAAAAGATCCCAATGACTCCACCAGAAAACTCCTATTACTGATGAAACACTCATCAAAGTAGCAGGGTATATAATGAATGTGTACAAATCAGTAGCCCTCCTATGTGCCAAGGTCAGAGAAGGAAATCAGGAATACAATCCATCACAATAGCCTCAAAAAAATTCTTAGAAAACCAATCTAACTAAGGAAGTGAAAGACTTGTCTTATAAATCTTCAAGACACTGAAAAAAAAGTTGAAGTACCAGAGGATGAACAGATCTCCCATGCTCATGGATTGGTAGGATTAATATTCTGAAAAAACCAAAGCAGCCTATAGATTCAATATAATTCTCATCAAAATTTCAATGCAATTCTTCATGGAAATTGCAAAAGCAATATTAAAATTCACGTGGAAGCACAAAAGACCCAAGATAGCAAGAAGAATACTGAAGAATAAAAACACTGCTGACAATATCACTGTGCCTTATTTCAGGTTCTATTACAGAACCATAGTAGTAAAAATAGCATAATACTGACACAAAAACAGACACATGGACCAGAGGAGAATAGGTCCAAGGACCCAGATATAACTTAATACAACTATAGTTACCTGTTTTTTGACAAAGACTAAAAAAACATATATTAGAGAAAAGGCAGCATCCTTATTAAATGGTGTTGATAAAACTGTATATCTATGTGTAGAAAATGGAACCTGATTTCTCTCTGCACACAAATCACTTCCAAGAGAATCAATCTCAGTGTTAGACTTGAAACTCTGAAATGTCTAGAAGAAAGAGTACACTTCAGGATATGGACTTCCTGAGCAGGACTCTAGTCACTCAGGAAGTAAGACAACAGTCATCAAGCGGGACTTCATAAAATTCAAAAGTTCTGTGCTGCAAAGGAAAACTTTTAATCAACCAAAGAGGCAGCCTTCAGGGTAGGGAAAGTCTGCACGGATACATCAGACTGAGGGTTAGTGTCTATGAAATACAAGGAATTGAAAAAGCTAAGCGTCAAGAAAACAAACAACACAATCCAACAGTGGGCTATGGGGCTATGTGTGGTAGTATATGCCTTTGATCTCAGCACTCAGGAGGCAGAGATGGGGGTATCTCTATGAGTTTGAAGCCAGCCTGGTCTACAAATTGAGTTCCTGGCATGCAGGTACATAATAAACGAATCTTAAAAAAAAAAAGAAGTGGAGTACATAACTGAACAGAAAGTGCTCAGAAGAAATATTTTTAAAAATATTCACTGTCTTTAGCCATCAGGGAGATGCAAAGTAAAACTACTTTGAGATTTCATCTTATCCCCAGTCAGAGTGGCTAAGTTAAGAAAACAAAAGGCAACAGTAAGTACTAAAGAGGATATAGTGCTATGGGGTACGGGGAACACGCGAACACTGCTGATAGGGGTGCAAACAGGTGGGAATCAGCGTGGTCATTGCCAAGAAAACTAGAACTACATCTATCATATGACACAATTCTACCTCTCCTGGGCATCTACCCAAAGGACTTCTTAGCACGAAGACACCTGATCATCCATCTTTATAGCTGCTCTATTCACAATAGCTACAGCACAGAACAGCGCAGTTGAAGAATAGATAATGAAAATGTGGACAACGGACAACTTATTCAGCTGTAAAAAAATGAAATGACGAAGTTTCATTATGGATGGAGCTAGACAACGTTATCCTGAGTGAGGTAACCCTAGAAGACAAATGTCACATATTATCATTCATATGCAGATCTTAGCAGTGAATCTTCTGACTCTTGTGTTTAATTTGAAGCACTCATAGAATCAAGGAAGCTAGAAAGGGGCGATTAGAGGGGAGGCAGAGGAAAGATCACAGGGAGCTGAGAGAGTAGAACCCAGGTGACTGAAGGGGAAGGGGGAATAACAAGAAGGGAGGCTTACTTGGAAAGAGGGATGGGAGGGCATAGCAGAGGAGTGTGCTGGAAGAGGTGTAGCCAACTTCAAGGGTATTTGAAATGCCATGTGGAAGTCTAATGTTTTACGTTTCACATAAAGATTCATATACAAGAGTTTAATTGGAGTTATCCTACATAAGGGATTGTTTCAACCTAGAAGCTATGGGCTGCTAAATAAAAAGCCTAGCGCCATGTGTGGACCTACCACTACTTTAGCTGCTTATCAGAGGTGTCACAGAGATCTCCCAAACAACACAGGCCCGTTACAGGTTATGATCCCTCACCAGAACCTGATGGTAAGACCCTGCTGCTGAAGACACCATACATATTGGTCACAGGGCATGGAGGAAATAGTCAACTGGGTGAAGAGGAAGCACACAGACTGGGAGAGAATCTTTGCCAGCTACACATCTGACAAATGGTTAATATTCAGAATATATAAAGAACTCAAAACATGGAGAATAAAACCAACCCCCCCAAAAAACCCAGAATCCCAAACCAACAATGACCCATTTCAAAAAAAATGGGCTTAGAACCTGAACAGAGAGTTCTCAAAAGAAGAAAAAAAATGTTCTTTGTCCCTAGCAATTAGGGAAATGAAAATTAAAGCAACTTTGAGGTTTTATCTTATCCCTATCAGAATGGCAAAGATCAACCAAACAGCTAACAATAAACGCTGGTGTGGATGTGGGGACAGAGGAACCAGCCCTCAGGCACATTTTTGGGGATTGTAGGCTGGTATAACCACTATAAAAATCAGTGTGGAGAATTTTCAAAAACCTAGATGTAAATCTACAATATGACCTGGATCTACCACTCCTCAGAGTTGACACCTTGCTCTACAAATATTTGCTTGGCCATGTTCATTGCTGCTCCCATCAAAGAAGCTAGGAAATGGAAACCACTTCAATGTCCTCATCCACCAAATAGATGATGAAAATGTGGTCCATATACTAGTGTACACTCTTCAGTGGTAAAGAAAAATAAAATCAGGTAAGAACTAAAAAATATCTTGTTGAATGAGGTAACCCAGACCCACCCAGAAAGACAATCATTACATGTTCTCTCTCATCAGAGCCTACTAGCTCCAAAGTTTCGGATGTGAGTATATATCCTAGAGCAACTGCAGAGACCAGGAAAGTAGAAAGGGGACTGTTTCCAGGGTAGGGGGGATGGAGGAGCAATAGAAAGGGGAGAACAGTAGGGCTCATGTATCTGATCAGGGAAATGAGAAAAAAAGAGGGGATCTAACTAGGGAGGGGAGGGAGGCAAATACAGAAGAAGGAGAGAGGATGGTAAAGTAATAAGGATGTCTGAAAAGGCCATAAGGCATCGCATGATTAACCATCTACCTAAATAACCAATATAATACAAAAAGTTGATGTATAAATACATATATCATTTACATGAGAAGCCTCTTTTGAACTATTGGTAAGGGTTGTCTAAGGGACTCCAAAAAAATTACAAACTATTGATATTGCCCTTGGTTGCCCCACAGAGGTGGAAGGTAATTCCCTATTGCTGGAGACACCATGCACTTTGGACACAGGGCCCAGAGGCCCCTGAGGTGGAACTGACCTGAATGCCTTCTCCCCGAGGACTCACTCACGGCACCAGAAGGCACCACACAAGCTTCCAAAGGAGGGGACCAACCAATAGTCATTCCCAGCTATGGTGCCTATGAACTGTGACAATGACCAGCACAGCACAATAACTCAAGGGTGCAGCAGTGCTGTGCAGGCCTTGGTGGAAAGCAAGAGCTCTCTGATTGGACTTGACACCTGCTTAACAAGGCAGAGTCTTGGCTAGCACCCAGGGACGGTGAAGTCATGTCTCTTGGAGGGGAACCTACAACCACCACTGCACTAATTCAACATAATCCCTCACTACATTCTAAATACTTGTCCTTATACCCAAAGAGAAGTAAAGTCCTCCTCACTCATCAAAGGACCTCTTTGCAACAGATTGATGTCATTACAGAAAATCCCAAGCAACCGAAATGCAGCATTGTAGAGCCCAGTCCCAATGAATACATCTACAAAATATTCCCTCATCTAAGGCTTAGGGAACATTGCTGAAGAGGGATGGAAAGACAATAAGAGCCAGAGGACCAGAGAGTTGGCTGTGAGACTGTATCTCCAAGGAATGTCAAAAGCCACATCCATAAAATCTTGTTAACATGACTACCTAAGCATGAACTGAACAAGATAACACCACCAGACATGTCAGAGTGGATGGGGCAAGGCCACGAAACCTCAGCCTTAGCTGGTTACGCAATACCAAAAGGTGAGCCCTGAAAACAGGCAGACAATTATCCCGACTGAGTAACAACAATTAATGACAAAAGAGGCCATGAACTTGAAAGAGAGCAAGGAGGAGTGTATGGGAGATGTGGTGGTTTGAAAGAAAATGGCCTGTTGTGGGATATTTGATGGCGCCGTGAAACTTGGAGACTGTGTTAATAAAATTAACCTTGGATCAGGGGGTGGGGTCAGTTACTAGTTGACAGGAATTAGCCATAGAAAAGATGGAGAAGCCAGGAATACCAATAGAGAGGCTCAGAGGAAAGAGTAGAAAGGGACTTAGAGATTCAAGTCTTTTTTTTGTTTGTTTGGGATGGGTGGAGAGATGCTCTCTTGCTGGGTCTCTGACCAAAACGAAGGTCAGATGGTTGCTTCTTCAGGTTTTCATCCCAATATCTGACTCCTGAATCTTTATTGATTAATAGAACAACTCAGATAAAAACAATGGCACCCAAAAGGAGTGGTGTTAATGGGAGGAGTGACCTTGTTGGAGTAAGTGTAGTTTTGTTGGAGGAAGTGTGCCACTGTGGAAGTGGGTTTTAAGGGTTAATATATGCTCAAGCCACATCCAGTGAGACAGATGTAGGACTCTCAGCTCCAGCACCATGTCTGCTTGCACACCACCATGTCACACCATGATGACAGTGGACTAAACCTCAGAAGTGGAAGCCACCACAATGAAATGTTCTTGCTTTAGAAGAGTTGCCATGGTGATGGTGTCTCTTCACAGTAATAGAAACCTTAAGAGGGTTTGGAGAGGAAAGGAATGGGAGAAATGATGAAATTATATTAGAATCTCAAAAATATAGGAAAAAACCCTAGAGACATTTGTATTTGAACATTAATCAAGAGTCCAGAAGCCAAGAGAACCATACATGGTTTGGATGTGGTCACAATATTTATTTATAATATGTTTCACATATATTAACAATAGAGGATGACACTTGTTCATATAACGAGTATACCATGCTCTGGTATTTATTTCTGTGGAGTTGGAGAATACTGTCAGGGTTTTCCTAGTCTCTTTGGTCTCAGAAAGCTTGGGCAGGCTTTCTCAAGCAAAATGTCTTGTGACCACTGCTTCAGCACTTCCATTTCTCAAAGAAGTAACAAAAGGCAGATTGGCAGAAGCACAGAAAGACTTGGGCATCTTATATGCCAGTTCATTTCTCACACCGACGCTGAAGACCACAGGAAACCCGGCAGGGTATTAGGCTCCCAGCCTGCGGGGAAGTCATCTCATTGGCCAGAGTTTTCATGTAAAAGGTGGTCGATCTCCACGGCTCAGAATCTGCTCCTGTAGCTCTCTGAGTGTGCTCAGGGGTGCTGAAGGCCATCAGTAGGCCGAGGGGTGGGAAGGCTACGATCCTGCTGTTTATCTTTTGTCTCGATGCTGGTAAACTTGGGTGTCTTTGAGGATATCTTGACAAAACAGCAGGAGACCCCCCCTTTCCCAGTGTCACTCTGTAATGAAGCTATTGGTGGACCCTCCCAGTGATGGCGAGGAGTCCAGGGCACCATGGACTGGAGTAAAGCATATTCCCAACAGCAGCAGGAAGAAATGAGTTCGGCTACTATATAAAAACAGCAGTTTTCTAAAAATAAGTATAAATAGTGGATCTTACCCGAGCCAAGTAATTTTATCCCTTGGGAATTGTCTTTCTGTTACTCCCTTTTAGTAAGTGTTTTTTTTTTTTTAACTCTGAAGATTACTTTAAAAACATATAATATTAGCACCAAGGCAGCATATTTTTCCCAGAGATCACATGAAACGGAATAGATACTATAATTAGCAGTTGGTACAATCTGTGATGTTGCTAACTCACTCATTGGCTAATGAAATGTTCCCACAATATCCAAAAATACCCTTATTCAACTCACATAGCACCTCGATGACAGTTAGGTTGTTAAAAAAATAATTAGAATTCTCAAAAGGTAACAGTAAAACACATTTTCAGGTAACAAGTAAACAATAGTGTACCGTGATAATGAAGGGTCACCTTGTCATATACTCCATATAATGTAGAGTACGTAAAATGCAGTGGTATGACTGCAAGGGAGAACGTCATGCACAGGCAGTCGCAATAAAATCATTTTACGTACAAAAATATTACATCACAATAAATAATTTCAAACATAAATATTAAACTTTACATCATTAGGATATTCCACGGGTTGAGTATCCCTCATTGAAATGCTTGAGACCATCAGTGTATATTTCAGACATTTCGAAGACTTGGGGATGTTTTCATAAACAAAGTGAGATATCTTGGGGATGGGACTCAAATCTGAATATGGTATTCACTTATGCTTCCTTCTTTTAAATGGAGTTGGGGTTTACTAGGAGATTTTTTAGTATAGATTTTAAGCAGTAGGGTACTCAGGAAGAGAGAAACACACGCCCAAGAATGTGGGATATGGGCCTATGCACCTTTACGTATATGACAGAAATGTAATTTTGCATGGTACTTCAACAAGTTTTGTGTATGAAACAAAGTTTCATAGCATGAAATTTTCCATTTGAGGTCTCATGCTGCTACTCAAAAGGTTTCAGAATTCAGACTTTAAATTTTTGGATAAGGGATGCTCAACCTGTATATATATATATATATTTATATATATATTTATATATATGCATATGTACACACATATACACACATTCACACACACACAAGCAGACAGGTCTGTACGCACGCACACAGATGCACCCAAATTTAAGGTGGAGGTATTGAATTACTATCCTTCATCCATTCCATAATGGCTTCCTCTTCAGAGCCCCTGAAAGAAACAAGCCAGGAGTTACAAACTTTCTATACCAAAGACTGGAGGTCAAGAGAAGGCGAATCAGGAACTTCCACATGCAGAATTATAAAGCATCACTTCGGATCTTCTCCAGGTTAGAAAGTGAATTTCTATTTATTTGGTCATCTCTTTACTTATTTCTTTTCCATAAGCAACACAGAAGTGGGCTGGAGAGGTAGCTTCATAGTGGGGTGTCTGTCTAGTAGTGTGAGGTCCTGGGTTTGACCTCCAGAACCACAAAAGGAGAGCTGTGGTGATATTTTGTTTGTGATCTAACAAATAAAGCTTGCCTGAAGATCAGAGTGTGGAGCTAGCCAACAGTTAGCCATAGAGGCCAGGCAGTGGTGGCACACACCTTTAATCCCAGTACTCGGGTGACAGGCAGAGGGATCTCTGTAAATTCAAAGCCACCCTGGGCTACATGAAAGTGATTTAGTCTAAAAGAGAAACACCCAGGTGATGGTGGCTCACACCTTTAATCCCAGTATTGGGGAATCACACACCTTTAATCCTAGCACTAGCAAGATGGAGACAAGAAGGGACATGACTGGGTAGAGAGAGGAATATAAGGCAGGAGGAGACAGGAGCTCGTGGCATTCAGTCTGAAAATTCTTGGAGACAGGATCTTGCCCCCTTCCGTCTGAGGATTTGGTAGAGGTAAAAAGAACATTAGTGGCTGACTGCTCTGTTTCTCTGATCTTTCAGCTTTTACCCTAATATCTGACTCTGGGTTTTTATTAAGACCAACTAGAATTCATGCAACAGAGAATAGGCAAGTGGTGTATTGAGGAGAAGCACTTGCTGGAAGACAAGAGCTGACCCCTGTGAGTTGGTGGTCTCAGGTCCACAGGCATGTAACAGTATGTGCATGCCGCAACACATAAATAAATGTAATTTAAAAAAGGAAAAAAAGAATAATTACAAAAGAATGACAGAGAAAAATGTTCAGTGCCTAGAAATCTCATCTGCGATAATATTCAAATGTTATGACATTTCCTTCTAGTCTTCTTACATACATGTAAATTTACACATGTAAATTTTGTACATATGTACTCATATTTCATGACAGAGAACATATACAAGAAAAGCAGATATAAGACACATATGAAAATGGGGTCTCTAGCATATATCTGCTGAGTTTTGTGTACTTCTACCCCATCTCGCCTTATTGAATCCTAAGTCTCTCCCTTGCCCCACCCCTGTCCAGTGTGTGTGTGTGTGTGTGTGTGTGTGTGTTATTCTCCAGCCCAGTCTGTCCTAGAATTCATATACTATTGTTTTGTTCATTGTGTTTGTTCTAAGGGTCAAGCCCTGTGCCTTGTTCATGTTGGGAAAGTGTTTTACCACTGAGCTACAGTTCCAGGCCAAATCTCCTTTTGCTCTTAGAAGTGATCCTCTTCCAAATGAAGCTGTCAGTCACCTGCCTCCTGGTAGGCACAATATCTCAGGCCACCAGACGCTCTACTTCAGAACTGACCATGTGATCCCACCAGAGGTAAGGAGAGGTGTTATTTATTTCTTTATTTACTTATTTACTATTTTGCGCGTGGGTGCTTTGTCTGCCTGTATGTCTGTGTGCCATATGTGTGCCTGGTGCCCTTGGTGGCCAGAAGGAAGTATAAGATTTCTAGAACTGCCATGTGGGTGCTGGGAACTGAACACAGGTCATCTGGAAAAACAGCCAGTGCTCTTAACCCCTGAGACATCTCTTCAGCCTGAGGAGAGCTATGTTGCAGAATGGTTGCAGATGGCATTTACTTTAATCAGGAGCTATAATGATGATGTAATCTTAGCAAGGCCTGGGAGTGGGAAAGCCGGCATGTTGAGAAAGAAGTAACACAAGGTGCTCACTGCCGATTGACGGAGAAGACAACACTGTGGAGCCCCATGCAGCCGTGCCTGAAGAGGGCATGGCACACGGGCATCTCAGTGAGCACATTTTCTTTGCCTTTTGCAACACAAATGATACGAATTTAAGGTTGCAGTTCTGCCCAGATGTGATGATGTATACCTGCAGTCCCAGCCCTTGGGAGAGAGAGAGAGCCATAAAGACCCTACCTTTGGGGCTAGCTTGGGCTAATAAGCAAGAGCCTGGTCTACAAAGATATAAAAAGAATACTTTCAATACCGATGTTTACCTAAACATTTGTCAGAGAGCAGCTCGTGTGTTGGAGCAGGAATGAGCAATGGAGGGGACTGAATGGGCCACTGGAACTCACAGAGAAGATGCTAGAAGGTCACATGTGTTGGTTGACCTGAGCCTTGTAGCTGAAGGCATCAGGATAATGAAAACTGGGCAGTACAGTCTTTTGCCCAGCAGAGGGAACACTTGTTGGCATATGAGTCTCCTGTGGATTTTGATAGAATAGAGATTCTGATTTCTTGTATAGGGTGTGTGCGTGCGGGGGAGGGGACATTAAGATCCGCATTTACAAGATCTAGATGACACGGAGCTGTTGGTCCCACTGTGAGTGGCAAATCTGCAGTGATTGAGAGCATTGCTGTTGATGTAAACTCTCACTGAGGCCTGCAAGGGAAGGTCACTGTGACCTTAAGGAAACTAATGGCTGTGGGCTCCAGCTTCTTCTACTGCAAAATAAGGATGTCCTTGTGAGGATTCAATGAAACCATGCCTGGTAAGCTGCTCAGCACAGCAGAGCCCAGAAAACACCGGTGCTACTGTGATTATTATATTCTTGCAGGGCTTATCTCAGCCCCCTGCATCACAATTTTTAATATTAAAAACATAGATCTCTGGATCTACCTTAGGAAGTGAGGTTCCTGGAGGTGAAGCCCAGCAGGCAGGTTTTCAACAGGCAATACAGAGGAACTGGTGTCTGAGGCCTGAGGCTTGGGTTCAAGAGTGAGGGACAGATGCCTCAGGCACAGAAAGACAGATAGGCAAGAATGTTATTACTGGGTCAGCTTCATGATGCTCAACAGGAGCCCTGTCTGGAGGAAAGGGCACTTACTCAGATCTGCTCATCAGTAGGCTGCAGAGTAAGATGAAAGGGGCAGGGAGGGCACTTACCTTAGTTATGAAACTTGCACCTCCAGGCCAGTGCCCGAGGATGGAGTGCACTTCCCACAGTAACCACCACATTTCCCTACAACCCGGGTACCATCCTGCAAAAAGAAGCATCACCTTAGATGACTTGTGAGGTTAGGGATTTCGGGGGCTTGTAACTGGTTTTGAGGGAAATGAATCCCTGTACCCATAATAAGTGTTGAAATGAAACTCAACACACCCAAACCGGTCTAATTGCATAGGCCGGCAGACGAGGCTCACCGATTAAATTCACCTACCATCTGGCTCTGGTTGACCTAAAAGCTAGAGTGGTTTTTACCTTGCTGGTTTGTCTGAAACAAAGCAAGGGTTTTGCTATGTATCCCAGGCTGGCCTCAGCCTCCCAGAGTTTGAGATTAAAGGTATACATCACCATGCCTGGTTAGTTTTGACTTTACTATGCAGTCGAGAAAAATCAAACCTAGACTAGTATATCTTGACACCTGAAAATTCAAATTCTGGCACAGTAAGCATCATTTATGTGCCTACAGCCTATAGCTGCTTTCACGCTGTCATAAGAGAAAAGAGTAGTTTCTAACTCCGTGCTGCTGCCCAATACACGGTGAATTCCAGCCACACAACTCAGCTCTTGTGAGGGTGAGGTGTATCGAGAAATCATAACATTTTCATACTACAGTTGCGAGGGAGAATCTTCATTGTCAGCTTGTCTGGGTTTTAGAGTCACCTAGAAAGACAATTCTGGACGTGTTCCAGAGGAGGGAAGCACACACTCTAAATACAGGCTCAGGGCTTAGACTGAACCAAAGCCCGGAAGAATCAGAAATCATGATGTGTTCCCCATCCATCTTTTTGCTTTCTGACCGTGGATGCCATGTGGTCGCTCCTGCCATCATGCTTTCTCGCCATGATGGCCTGCACCCTGAGACCATGTAGGAGGAAACCCTTCCTCCTTCTGGTTGCTTCTGCTGTGTATTTTGTCACAGCAATGGGACAAGTGACTAACACGCCACCAGCCTGCTGCACCATGATAATCAAGAAAAAGATGAGAACAGTGGGTTTTAAATGACCTGCTTTTAATACACAGAGTCGTGTGAGTGCTCTGGGACCAACTTCAGGCAACAGATGACTGCGTTTATCTCATGGTGGCAGCACACAGGTGCTTAAGGAAGAAAACATACGCTGACGTCACCACACCAAGCACTTGTTACAATGTTTCCAACGTAGGAGGAAGCAGTGGTCAGAACCAGGAAAATTTAAGATAGGCTATCAACACAGCATACTTGGTTCACAACCACGGAAAGTGAGACTAGGTGCATTCCATGTAGTTCAACTATTAGCAATAATAACAAAAATAATTTACCCACTGAGTTAGTTATGTTTGGTTTACCAGAAAGAACCAAGAAGCAGTTAGACAGGAAATGAGCAGGCCTGAGAAAATCAGCCCCTTGGCAAGAAGAAGGGGTTTTTGCGAGTCCCTGGGAATGTGAGGCAGGGCATCAGTCAGTTAAGAGAAAGGCAGACAGATCACTTTGTCCAGTTTTTCTCTGGCTCCCGGTGAGCCAACAGATCTTGCTGTTTATTTGAGGAGGCAACACTCATTCTGCAGGAATTAGAATGGATGCCTGTGCACTGCCCCTGCTGAACAGACAGACTCCAAGAGGCTGAGAAAGAACCAGAGCAGAGGGACTGAACCACTCTCTGGAGGTGTTCTATCGTTACTTTTCTCACCGACAAAATCCCTCACAAAAGCAGCTTAAGGGAGGAGAATGGGTTTATTTTGGGCCGAAGTTTGAGAGTCATGTGGGGGAAGGAAAGCAGGGGCAGTTGGAGGGTGAGCAGCTGGTCCATCGTCCATTGTCAGGAGGCTGAGAAACAGTGCTGGTACTCAGCTCACAGTCGGTCTCCTTTCCCGTCAGTCTGGGAGCTCAGCCCATGTGATGTCACCACTCGGTTCTAGGATTAGTTTTGGTGAGACCTAGAGCCTGAACACTTGACTCATCCTGTTGTGCAGGAGTGTAAGGACTTAGCATCAGTCAATATTTTGAGTAAGTTTTGTGAGGTCAGAGATGAGAATAAAAACTGTTCCCTGTCACTACAAGTGAACCTTAAGTGACTTTGAACATTAGCTTTGCTATGCAGTCTGTAATAGTCCTTAAGAAACTTACACTATAACTGAGGAAAATGACCCTTACAGGGAAAACTCATACTATATTAAAGTAATATTGCTTACATAATAAGTGATGTTAAGCTTTTTAAGCATTCTTTCTGGGCCATCACCAGTTATAATAAGGAGCCACATGCATCTCTGTCCCGCACACACTCACAGTGATTGTGTTTCCTGAGCACAAACTGCAGACCCTACAGTGTGGTCTGGACTTTAATGTGAGGAGAAAAGAACCTTCATATTTCAAAATCCATTTAACTAGGTTATTTAACAAGAAGCTTCCATATAATTTTCAGCTGCAAACGACCCATTGAAAAGCAGGTATCATGGTGCTGGAGAGATGGCTCGGCAGTTAAGAATGCTCTCTGCTCCTGAAGAGAACCCAAACTTGGTTCACCGGTAACTGGTAATTGTGTTTGGCAATATCTGTTTACATAAAAAGGCATTTAGCAACATGAAACAAAACTTCATTTCCATCATCACCAGCGATCAAATGTTTACCACAAATCTTGATAATAGAAAACACTAGTGAGATCAAATGTTTATTTCTCCACTATTGGAGAAATTCCTCCCTTAGTAGATTTGTGTTAAAAATGCTACTCAGGTATTAGTATATTTAGAATTCAACCAGTAACATTTTTAAAAAGATTTGTGAATGTGTGCGTGTGAGCACATGCATCTGAAGAGACCAGAAGAGGGCAGCAGGTGCCCTGGGACTAGAGTCAGAGATGGTGACAAGCCCCCGTGTGTTCTAGGAATGAAACCTGGGTCCTCTGCAAGAGCAATAAGTGTTTTAATCACCGAGCCATCTCTCCAGCTCCACTAATATCATTTTTGTGCATGTCTGTACTCTCTTGACATATATACATATGCTGTGGGGCAGTGGCCTTTTATCCTGTCATTTGTATTATTTTTAATAAAATGCTGATTGTCCAGTAGCCAGGCAGGAAGTAGAGGCAAGGCAACGAGAATGCTGGGAAGAAGGAAGAACAGCCTGCAGTCGTGACCCATCCAAAGAAGCAAGATGTGACTGCCTCGCTGAATAAGGTACCGAGCCACGTGGCTAACATAGACAAGAATAATGGGCTAATATAAGTTATAAGAGTTAATAA
>LOJH01004227.1:0-13078 GCA_001685095.1 Ellobius talpinus | reverse complement strand
TCTTTGGGACTTAATGACTGTGGGAACTGGGCAGGACAGAAACCTCAGACAACATCCATAGATTATACATATATAATATAACTAATCCTGCCATTTGGCTGAAAAACCCTCAATCTTTCCTATCTGGCCCTTCACTGAAAGGGCTGCTGATCCCTGGTCTAAGTCCCTCATAGTCAGTGCCGGGACCCAGGCACATTCGTCTCATGCCTCTCTTCCACATGTCCATTTCTGACATTACACGACCTTGCTCCACAGGGCCTTTGCACATGCCCTTCTCTGCTGGCCGAGATGCTCTTCTGTGCTTCCTATACATCTCACCGACCCTGCTAAACTCATCAGAGCTCAGTTCAAAGGCAGCTTCCTCTGGGATGTGTTCTTGGCTCAGTTGTCCACTGCCAGTTCTCTGCAACTGAATCATTTTCTTTAAACTTTTTTCTCCATGATGTAAAAGTGGCATCTTGCTAAAACTGGAAGTATCTAAGACCAAGGGCCGTGTAAGGCTAATAGTGATGCCAATTGCACATTTATTAAATGGATGAGATGAATAATGGAAAAAACAAAGCTGGATTTTCTTTGGGCTGTAAAAGTCTTGTTAATTAGTTTTACTAAGGCTTTCCCACATGTTGAAAGCATCCCCTGCTCCAGTGCAGTGCCAGTGCCATACTCCACTCTGTGAGCCCTGTAAACCACGCCTTCTCCATGATGGGAAAATGACCTGAGCGCACTTTTCCCTCACATCTGTGAGCTCCATCCCCAGAATTGGGGCAAGGGTCATAAAGACCGGCTTCCTATAGCACAGTTGTGACGTCTCTTGCAAAAACTGGGTCATCTCAGTTTTGTTTGTTTCTTTTTCCTTTTTTTAGGGAGAAAAGGAGGAGTCCTGGAAGAGAGATCAAGAACGAAATGTTTTCTCTCTTTTAAGATTTTTTTCATACATTTGACTCTGGGTGTGACTGATACAGGAAGAGATTTCTGTCACTCCTCTGGTGCTGGCTCCTGCCTGCTAGGTCTGGAAGTAGTCCCTGCAGCCTCCGGCTCTCCAGTCAGGAGCTGGAAGCAGAACACTGGTTGTAAGCAGAGGGCTGGTGACCGTCGGGACATCTAGGGCCATCTTTAGTATCCTCAAAGCTAAGCTGAGCCCAGACTCTCCCAGACATCATGGGAGAGGCTCTGGAACTCAGGTCCGCGGCTGACATGGCCTCTTTACTGATGCATTGGTTGCAGGGTTTGGGATTACTGATGCATTGCCAATTTGTTTTGGTTGTAGGGCTTGGGATTGGCCTCTTTAAAGAAGCCCTGGCAGCCGCAGGTTCCTGGACTATCTGTTAAATGGACAAACAAGTCTCTCCTCATACTTTTCTGTAGTGAAATAACACATAACAGCCAATGGTACAGGGCTCATTCTAACCTGTATGCTTAACAAATTGCTATCATGGAGATACTTGTGCATGCATCTGTGTACCATGTTATCTGTGTGCTATCATGGAGGCACTTGTGTGTGTGTATCTGTGCACATGTGGTTTGTGTATATGTGTGGAACCTGGGGCCACCCTTGGGTATTGTTCCACACTTGCTGAAATATGGTCTCTTACCAGCCTGGCACTCACCAAATAGGCTACGGCTGGCCAGTGAGGCCCAGGGATCGGCCCATCTCAGTGCTGGGATTGTAAGTGTGTGCTGCCACACCCAGCCGGCTACTTTATGTGGGTTCCTGGGATTGAGCATAGTGCTTTGTTGACTATATCTCTCTGTCCTTACAAATTAATTTTGTGAGAACTTCTGTCCTAGCCTATCTTCACTGACAGAAAAGACCTGAGCAGTAATGCATTGAAAAGAAAATAAAGTTGCTATTGGCTTTACGGTAGTCACACTATCTCCTCCAATGAGACTCTGCTAATTTAGGCAAAACAGATAGAAGTTGAGCTAAGCTGAACTGTCCATGATGATACTGCTCTCAGAGGATGCTGAAGATGGTGCTAGCATGTCAGCATCCTGGCAGTTGCCAGACTGAAAACAAAGCAAAACAAAATTGCACAGTAAGAAAACATGGTTGCCACAGAGACAGCGTCTTACAGGGAAAAAAGGTGCTAGAAGCCCTCACTGACATGTAATGAAACCCTGGTTTTTATTTCTTTATTACAGTCTAATTCTCTTTTAAATAAATATTTTATTAATAATCGCTCCAGCTGCTGCATATAAAGGAAGAAAATGATTCACTGCCTCATTAGGCATAGCCTGTATTCTCAATTTTCACTAAGTCTTTAATTTTTCTCAGGGGATAGGATTTTGGAAATCTGGTGTCTGTGATTTAGTGAGTGGGGTCTATCTTTGATGGAAGTATGTTCATTTGTCTGTCTTTAGTGGAAGGGGAAGGAGGCTCAGGTTTGTTAAGAAAATCCATAGTGATATTAACAATTAAAGACATAATTTTAGGACTTCAAATGAAATGTTAGAGTTAAGATGACATGCAAAATGAACTTTTTCTGAAACTTCTTACAAAACACAGCACATGTATTTTCTCCCAAACATGGTCCTCAGACAACTATGTACATACAAATAGACGCATAAACACTGTATGGTTTCCATAGAAACGTGCAGACTAGAATGTACATGCATAGAAAATGTGAATCCACAGAAGTAGACTTTGTAGGTCTGTGGAATGCTTTGAAGACTTGGTAAATAGTGGGTTTCCACAAGGTGGAGGGCAATCCATACACATACACTGAATTCCACTATACCATGAACACACATGTGCAAACATGTATGTTCATTTCTCAACTCTGTTATTGTAAAGGAATTCGGAGGTAGAAAAAGCCTGTTTGTTCCATACAATATAACTTTCCTTACTTTATAAAGCGATTATTGTATTTACAATCCTTTCTATGGCACAAGGAATCCCTGATAGGTGGCAGTCCCAGAGAACAGGCTCCCTGCACCTTAAATATCCCCCAAACACATAAAGAAGGCGGGACACCCTGAGCACCAACCTCAACCAGCCAGGAGAGGGTGCCTTCCAGCGGGGCTACAGCAGAACTCTAAAGAAGTCTGAAGAGACCTTTCATGTCCTGAGCACATTTGGAGCTGAGGGGACCAGAACATTCCTGGTGCTCGAGCTCAGAATGTGATCTTTGTCTCTCATCCCTCACCTCTGAGTCATGGTCTTGCTTCTGTCCACTTAGCCCTTATGCAGGGATCTAAGCTGAGTCAGTGAGAATTATCAGACCCTCCAAACAAGCACTGGCCTGGAAATCTGATGTGGGGTGTGGACAGCTCCCACAGGTTCAATCTTAAGCAGACAGCCTCAGCCAGCTTCTGCAAAGGGACAGGAGGCCACAGCCCACAGGCTGCAAAGATGCCACATAAGCTGCTGTCGCTTATGCCACTGTGTCTGTCCTGATTTCACAAGAACTCAAGAATCCAATGTTGAGCACCCACACTGAATGTATGGGGACCTCTTGTAGGGATGGAGGACACCTCTCAGTAGCTATAGAGGGCCTTCAGTACACAGCCAATGGCCTCAGTGCCACAGGTTAGACAGAGTCCACTACAGAGGATCATCAGGCATGTACTTCTTTGCCTGTATCCTCAATCTGATGCCTGAAAAGGTGACTGTCCTCGCTTGCTGTTCCACTTAAGTTGGGAGGGTCCAGAATCAACCTGTAAGTTTCCAAACAAAGCACAGCTCTAGAAGGCCTGGACCTGTCAGGGTTTCTTTTTTATCTGCAATAGAAATTCCAGGAAGAAACAATTTCTAAGTTTTAAAAACCATGCCACTCTTTCCTTTCTACCACCGCCATACCATCCAGACTGAGGAAGACCCGGAAACTCGAGGGCCACAGGCCACGTGAGCCAAGGCCACATTGGCAAACATCAAACATCGCAACCATCCAGGAGGATGCGGGAATGCTGGAGGCGTGCCTCATCACAGGCTCAACTTTGACAAATATCATCCAGGTTACTTCGGGAAAGTTTGTATGAGGCATTACCACTTAAAGAAGAACCAGAGCTTCTGCCCGACTGTCAATCTGGATAAACTGTGGACGCTGGTCAGTGAGCAGACACGGCTTAACGCTGCCAAGAACAAGACTGGAGTTGCACCTATCATCAATGTTGTGTGATCGGGCTACTACAAAGTTCTGGGGAAGGGAAAGCTCCCTAAGCAGCCTGTCATCGTGAAAGCCAAATTTTTCAACAGAAGCGGTGAAGAGAAGATTAAGGGTGTTGGAGGTGCCTTTGCTCTGGTGGCTTGAAGCCACTTAGGGAGACCAGTTAAATGCTAACATTAAAAATCCATGCCACTCTGAATATGATGAAACTTCTCACTATCTTTACCCCACTTGGTCCAGCGTATCCACGGCATACATACACCTGCTCCTTAGAGACTCAGAGAATACCACTAGCCTGTCAATTGCTCTGCTCTCACAGTTTGTGGTCAAGAAACTCTGACATAGCCCGACACTCCGTCACAGCTCCTGTGCATTTACATCATCTCGTAGGGATCCCATGTAATATCGTCACATGATGAGGTGAGCACAGGGTGTTTTACAGCAGATATTCACATGTCTCTGCTTAGAATACACTGCTACAATTGCTTTTATTTTATTAGAAGTTGTTAATCTCTTACTGGGCTCTATTTGTAAATTAAGCCATCATAGGCATGAACAGACAGAGGAAAACCAGTAAAGTTAGAGTCTGGTACTTCTTGAGATCTCAGGCATCTACTGAGAGCCGTCCAAGCACAAGAGGAGCCCACAGCATCTGAATGATAAGAATGATCTGTCTTAGGTAAAGACAGGCACCAACGTTCTTTCTGCTGTGAACAAGGAAGCGCACAGAAACTTTGTCCCCGGGGGTGAGGTGGCATCTCTGGCTTTCTGTGGCATTACAGATCCATGTTTAACCTGTACCACTGGGATTTCCTTTAGGTTTTGCTCAGGGAGAGTGTTTTTATTCCCAAGCAGGCTTGGGGAAGCAAGGCTTTCATTATGGGGGGCATAGATTGGGAGTGGAAATGTTACACAGTTCCCAGAGTGCCCCACGCAGAACTGCTTATGCAGTTCTACTGAAGGTCTGAATGTGAAAAGTAGGTTGCTTTAACTAAGGGCAGGAGTTTTCAAACCGTAGTTATTGACTGGGAATATGGCACCACCCTGGAAACCATTAGAGATATATGTTTCTGGTTTCTTCTAGATAGATTAGGGGTATTTGCGGGCTCAGCATGCAGCTCAGTTATAGAGCATGTGCTGAGCCCTACATCTGATCCCAGTACCATGAACGGGGGGGGAAGAAAAGGAAAAAACGGGGTGGGGGGAGAGTAAAAAAAAAGTTGGCTGTGGTTTATCAAGCCCCATGGGTAATCATGCAGCACCTGCTTCTTCTGTAGGACTCAGCTTCAAATAAGGTCACAGGGGTTTCTTGTCAATATTTTACCATTTGTACTAAAAAGCTAATGTTCCTATGACTTTGCACAATTTTGTTTTAATTTAAAAATATTCTATTTAGCCGGCAGTGGTGATGAATGCCTTTAATTGCAGCAATTGGGAGGCAGATCTCTGTGAGTTTGAGGCCAGCCTAGTCGACAGAGCTAGTTCCAAGACAGCTAGGGCTGTTATACAGAGAAACCCTGTCTTATAAAACCAATAAAAAGAAGTACTATTTAATATTCATATATACTTATACTATTTTCTGATTAAACCTACCCCATATATTCCCTTTCAATCTCTTCCCAATCCCTCTACCACACTGCCCTCCCAACTTCATGTTGTCTCCCTCTGTTTCCTAAAACCCACTGAGTCCATTGGCAGCTGCCTGTATGTGTGTGGCTATTGGACCATCTTCTGGCACATAGGTAGCCTCTCAGGGCTTCATTCCTGCAGGAAACCGACTCTTCCCCAACAACCATCAACTGCCAGTAGCATCTCAGGCTAGGGTGGGTCTTCATGAGCCCTTCCTCCCTCCATGCTGGACTTTGGGCTCTTGTGATCCTGCGCATATCCTGCGCATGTGGCCACAGCCACTGTAAGTTCACGGAGAGCAACTCAGACACAGTTGCTACAGAAGTCCACGCCTTGTGGCTCTTACAATGCATCCACTTGCTCCTCTGTGATGATCCCTGAGTCTTGCAGGCAGGAGATGCTCTTCAGGAAGAGCTCTACCTTTTTCCAACCACAGTTCTGGAAGTCCGTTTCCACGGATCACCCCTAGGGAGTGCTGCTCTGAAGCTAAACCAGCAGCTCTGCTCTAGACTGCCAGGAGGTAGGAAGCCCAGTGCTAGCTTCTTTATATTTACGGGGGGGAGGGGGGAGAGAAGGGAGAGAGGAGAGAGACAGAGAGATAGGCTGACAGAAAAGCCTGCTGATGGTCAGTTTGCCTGAGGTCCAGGAACTCACACTAAATTCTCAGAGGGTGGGAAACAACCTTGCAGTACTCATCATGTCCATAAGATGGCACCACAGCCTTTAGTTATTTTTAGTTTCTGGCTGAACTTTCAGTATTGAAATAGTCTAGCAGAATTGTAATTATGTATATTATATATTATATATATAACATGTATTACAAAGATGATTTCACTTAACCACATTTAAAACAGTTAAAATTTTCAATTTTTGTCACTGAGACATATTGCACAAGTCAAAAAACCAACACAATGAAACACTAGTTTTATTTCTTGTAAAAAATAAATCTATAGATCTGGAGTCAGGGGGAATGGTAGGGAGAGAATATTGTAATCTCGGGGTGCAGCCAAAGGTCACTGTGCCATTTCAACCGTGGGGGGAGGGCAGTACTTGTGATTAAATCACAAGCAATCAATGCGGCCATTGAATCGGATGTGTGATCCCTCACTAGCTTGGTGGCAAAATCAGGACTTGAGATGCAGAAGTTTAAAAATGGGTCAGGAAACGCATTTTCCTGAGAAAATCGGAATGAGGTCTCCCCCATCCTGGGGCTTTGGGGCACGACCGGCCGAACTGTTGCTTCATCCTTTGCTTCTAACCCCGAGGTAGCACGCTTGAAAGGGCCGCCAAATTTAGCAAAAGAAAACATAGACACCTCCAGTCAAATATGAATTTATATAAGCAACATATTACCTTACCTTAAGAGTAGTTGTAGTAGTGGGGGTTCAGAGACAGGGTCTAGCTATGTAGCCCAAGCGAGCCTTAAATGAAGACACCCCTAGCTCCACCTCCCCATTGCTGAAGCTACAGGTGTGTACCCCCATAGTTGGAGACAGATCATTTTTAAAATATACATATCCTATCCTATTCAAGAAATGGTAAAAAAAAAAAACCCAACCAACCAACCAACCAAACAAACAAAAAGCATTTCACAGTTGCCTTGAAGCTCTAACTAGGCTCTGAGCCTCACCTGGCTGCATTATTCTGGACTCAGGTCTGTTTTCTTCACCTGCTTCCTTTTCTTATCGACTCAACTCAGGCACAACTGAACAGGAGTGGGGAAACGTCCTCTGTCTCCAGGGGACTCTCGCACTGGTCTGAGAGCTCGGTGGAAGGGCTGTAAGGGATGGGGGAGTTTCTGCCCCTCTATCTCTTAGAATCACCGTGGAGACAGAGACCCAGAAGTTTAGATTCCTTAACCCAGTCAGAGGGACCAGTCGGTACCTTTAACTTTCCCGATGGCTCCACTGCACACAGGATGGGGGATTTTCTGGTTGTGTTGTGCTTGTCAATCACTTGGGGCTCATTCATCTAAGGAACTGGACCCAGCAGACCAGAGTCCCAGGGCCTGCATTCCAACATGCTCCAGTGTTGCTGACAGGCCATGTGCACTGGGTGCAGGTGCAGGGTGGCCCCAAAGTGGATTATTGTAGAAGCCAGGTGTATCCCTAACTTCCCAGCCACGATCACCCCATAACCTCTTCCTGTTGGGATCGCAATTGCTTTTGAGTGGAACAAAGCAAAACATCATTTTCCTAGGTTCACACAGGTGAGGGTTCATGCCTTTGACTAGTAAAGACTTTTGAGCTGTGTGTTTTCTAGAGCTCCCTGCCTCTTGTTTGATTAGGCAGTCCTCCCAGGTGCCTGGCCAGCTTAGCATTTACTAAGTGGGAAAAGTTCCAACCAGGCGTGATGAGACTCCCCTGGGTCTCTATTTACATTCTAAATTTTCTCTCTGGCACTTTTGGGGGAGAAAAGGTTTAAAGAGTAGGAAAAGACACTGGCTCCTACAGTACACAGCCACCATATTCCTAAAATGAAAGCAGGGGGCCACCCCCATCCCCCAAGCAATATGTAGCCTTACCGGAGACTTCTTGATGTCCGAAACGGCATAATTCCCTTGGGACGTCCATCTGGCAGACTCGGTTAAAGACAGGCCAGTCCCATAAAGGTTGATGCTAAAGCGCCCCTGGAACACATGGCCAACACAGAAGACTTTCAGCCCAGGAGACATACCAAATGAAGCAAAGCTTTAAATGTGACACATTTAAAGGCACTTTGGTAAGGAGAAGGGTGTTAATTAATTTTGATGGCCACTCATTGTTGAAGGTATCTTGTTCCATTATCAGAGCCACACATTTTACATTCATGATTTCTAGGTAGAGATTCTGTTTACAGATTGTGAAACCCAGGACTACAGTTGATTAACTCCTTCCAGTGCACAGTAAGCACCCAGGTCATCTCTTACTGACTTCTAAATCCTCTCTCACAGCGTCCTCCAGTCGGCCTCAGTAGCACAGCAACCCTTCCTGATATTGCTCACAATTATCAGATTCCTTCATGACCAAAATGCCACAGTGTAATTTTTCTAACAAGATCTAGCTGCCAAAGTTTCCTGGGCTTCCAGTTCCCTGGGGCGAAGAGCAAGCACACTGTGTACCAAGCACCGCTGGATGTGAGATCAAAGCAGAGGCGCATTCCCCATAGTAGCCAGAAGAGGGCGCGCTTGGCCTGCTGAAGAAGCTTCCATCCCTACCCTCTCTAGCTCTCCCCCCTTCCTCCCCCCCAGGGAGGTGCCACTCACAACCAAACCCTGGTATGAAAGAGTTAATTCCTTCAGCAGTTTTTAGAACCCAGGGAGATATCCCAGCCTCTCAATACCGCCCTGGTCCAGTATAAAATGGAAGGTAAGGCTCACACCTGCCTCATTCACTGTAGTGAGGAATACATTAATTAACCACACATAAACTGGGTGTGGTGGCCCCTGCCTGTGATCCTTGCTCAGGAGACCAAGACAGGAGGATGACAGTCAGATCCAGGTATTCTGCATTACCTAGGGAAATCTGCCTGAAAGCAGAAATAAAACTCTAGGCTAAATAAATAAATAATAAAATCTCATGTGGTTGATACTTAGTAGAAAAACTGGTATTTATAATCAAAATTTGAGTATCGTTTCTGCATTTTCTAATTGTTTCATCATAGATTCTTGTTTTCAATAAATAATGATAGTTATTTAGGGGAGGGTTCAATATCACTTTGTCTGATTATACCAGTGATCGGCAGGGAATGACTGACACTTCATCAATTTTCTAGCAGACAGCACATCCTAAGTCTGTGACTGAAAACTCCAGGATGAGGTGTGGCTCTGGGTTTTTCTTCCCACTAGCTCCTTAAATAGGTACAACCAAGACGTGCAAACCCTGCTGGAGCTGAGGTGTAGGCACATGACATGGGAAAGAGGGTTTCTGTCCGTGGGGTGACCGGCCAGCGGTCACAGTGGGGGTGAAATGTCTTCAGAGGAAATGTGGCCATGTCTACAGACAGTCTGAGACATCCCAGATGGTGGCAGGGCAGGGGAGGAGGATGTGCAGCAGGTGGACATCAAAGACTCCACAGGATTGCCTGTAACAGGACAGCCCTGGTCTCCCACAGAGCGTTACCCAGGCCTGGTCCAGAAGATCCAACTTGCTGAGAGTGAGAAACCTTGGGGGTAAAGATGGATTCGTTACACAGCACCCCCTCCTGCATCTGCTTCAGTAGACTGTAAGCAAGGAGCTTCCTGCCCCAGCCCATCCATCAAAGGGGCTAGTCAGACCAAAGCTTGGAAAAGGAGGTTATGGGATGAACCCGTGCACCCCACATTGCACCTAGCTCCTTCCCTGGCAGAGAGTAAAAGATGTTACTAGATATTTTTAATGACTACACTCTGTAGGTGTCAGTAGTTTTTCACTGAGTGGCCTCAGCCTAGGTGTTTGTGAATACACTCGGATTGGGACTTTCACGCCAGTTTCCACATACAGTTTTCTGTTGTTGGTCTTTTTTGTTTTGTTTTCATTCCTAATTTTAAAAAATTAAACAGCATCAGCAACAGAAAAAAACAGAACACTTTGGAGAGAAAGTCTCCTTGTGTGGACCAGGCTGCCTGGAACCCAATGCCGTCCTGCTTTGGCCTCCGGAGTGTGGAGAGTGCTGGTGTGTAGACTGCCATGCCCAGATCTCCCTGGTCACTTCCTTACCTCATGGCCACTGCTACTCAGAGGGGCAGGACCCACCAGACATCGTGTCCCACATCACACAGTTACCCAGGGCTGCTGGCTTCCCCCTCCCACCTGCCATCACCCGCCCCCATTCCCTCTGTCTTGCTGCATGCCTAAAAAAATACCCGGTCTGCTTTGGCACTGCCCTTCTCAGAGGTAGATGCTGCCAGCCTAGCTCCTGTTCTCACAGTGCCCCTAACATTCTGGGCTTTCTGTGACTGAGCATGCTCCCTGTAATCTTTTAGGTCCATACTCTCAGCAGGGGAACACATTTGAAGGCAACAGCAGGTTGTCTTCCTCATTCTCTGGAGTTTTCTGATTGAATGGCTTGCATTTTTCCATAAACATTCTAGCTGACTGGCACTCTAAAAACTAAGTGCCCCGGAGAAGAAGAGATCTCATGGTCTCTCTGTCTCTGTTGTGGGATGTATTTGCCCCTATGGTCCTGTCTCTGGCATCTAAAAGGTGTAAGACTTGTAACTACTGACTCTTGATTTAGGAGGGAGAGAAACAGAGTTATACAGATGCTAGCTGATCTCTAGAGGTCTGCAGAAGAGGTACTCAGACCAAGAGGGACCCTATCCTTGTCCTGCAGGAGTAGATGTGGCCGGACTCAGCCTGGAAACAGGGCGAGAAAGAAACATTGGCCACAGCGGAGAGGAATTCAGACGACTTGAAATCAAATCCAGCCTGTCCTGAGACATCTATCTGTGTGTGTGCTGTGGCAACGTTAGAATTTCATCCTAAGGGGATGGAAGGAAGGCTGAGACTCCATGCTAATGTCTCAAGAATAGTAAGCACAATGCCTGAAATACAGAAAATTCTCAATAAAGGTGAGTAATTTCAGTGTCAAAGGAAACAATACTGAGTTTATCTTGATCAGGATAAAAAAATCATATCCTAGCCATCTGTTGAGGTGATGGTTAGGGAATTTACTTGTACTGAAAAACAGGTTTTTAAAGCAAAGACAAAAGGTGAAAAGGAAGAAAGAGAGGCTCAAATGGAGCATCCTTCAGCATCCTTCAGCATCCTTCAGTATTCTTCAGTATCCTGCTTTGATTTCAGTGCAAACATGAGGTTGCAGACTGCACCTAGTCAGACTGCCTATAAACCTTTCCATGGAATATCGAATTGAAAAAAAAAAACAGAAAAACTCAGGTTTTCCCTAAGTACAGTCAGTGCTCAAAGAACTTTTAAGGATCCCTGAAGGGACCCAGTAGAACTGGCTGAGGAAAAACAGCAATCCTCTCCCTGGCAGAGAGTTTTCTTACTCAACAATCACTTCTTACTTCTTACCAGAGTTCAGTCAATGAGCTCACGGCTCTGAGTTATTAAAATAAATAAAAACAAATTACCCTTCGTTTACTGAAGAATTCACTTCTCAAAGGATATGCACATAGAAAGGAGAAAATCCTGAGGCAGTTGAAAAGGGCAGGGCAGGGTCAGCCTCTTAGCCACTGAGATGCAAACCGCATTGAAGGGATGCTTGGAGTCATCCACTCTCTAAAGAAACTGCACTGCAAACGTTTAGAACTTCCTGGTGATGGAGGAAAGTCCCCTTTAACCATTGTGTCCTTTGCTGCTTTTCTCTCTGCTACAGGGTGTACCTGCAGTGCCTCTAAAATGCCTTCTGATGTCCTAGAGCTTGAGGCTCACAAAACATTTGAGGACACTGTTTCCTTAGAAGAAAGTTCAGGTGAGTTGGGATGAATCTGTGGTTGGGGACAAATGCACCCATCCTTCAGAGGTAAGATCTGGGACTCGGAATGCATCTTTCAATCCCAGTGCCCAGACTTGTAAGTGCACACAAGTGGGCAGTTCCCAGCGCAGTCTATGGGCAGCTTTGTAAATGCCTCACAGGAACCAAAGGAAACAACGAGCTATGTGCTCCTGTCTGGAAGAGGAGTCTTCATGTTTGTCCTACACCCCAAGTGCTGAAGCTTCTTGAAAAAGCTACTGGCCATTTTGCAAAATTAGTCCAGGCTGATTAACACTTGAAAATGAAACATTTCCCCCAAAGCTTGGAGAGGCGAGAAGCCTATGACTGTAGAATGGGCAGGAAGAGGTGAAGATGCTTAGCTTGCATTTCTGGTAAGAACTCTACAAATTTCATCCATCTGGAGTGGAGCTAACAGATGGAATCCGGGCCTCCAGAGCCCCAAGCCTCAGGCGAAGGGGACTTTTAGAATATTATATCATGGTTGATTGTGAGTTTTCAACAACAAAGATGTGGACTGGCTCAGAGCAAATGTAAAAGCAGTGGCGGCTCATTTGCTGCTCTAGAGGCCTGGCATTGTCAGAGCCAGAGGAGGCCCGTGTGTGCCTCACGAATCTCGAGACCTCTGATCCAATATTTATCTATTTAAAATCATAAAACACCCCATGATACTTTAAAAAGCAATCTCCTTCCAGACCGTTTCTCTACCAATACACATTTTAAAAAGTGCAGGGGAGAGGAAAGGGTTGGAAGGATGTAAACACAGCTCATGAAATACCCAAAATATTAATTTAAGAGAAAATGGGCTGGTGGTGTAGCTCAGCTGTGCAGCAGCTGTTTAGCATGCAAGAGGTCTTGGGTTTAATTCCAAGTACTTCAACACACACTACTACACACACCACAAACATACCCCACATACATACACACAC